>JAVQJS010118894.1:0-14413 GCA_036024795.1 Galaxias rostratus | reverse complement strand
TTTATCTCTCTCACAGTGGACATGCACCTACGATGAAAATTTCAGACCCCTCCATGATTTCTAAGTGGGAGAAATAGCAAAATAGCAGGGTGTTCAAATACTTATTTTCTTCACTGTATATCCTAAATCAGACTAAAGGGGCAGACATGTAAAGGAATGTAGAGCCCAGGATCCATGTGTGACCTCTACGGAGCCCTGAGGGGTCAAACCTGGAAACGGTGGTCGACCAGCTGGAGAGCCCGCTGGGCGTTGGCGGGTCCCAGGAAGCGGTTGACCAAAGCCGACCAACCCAGAGAGAACTGGAACTCAATGTTCTCCTGGAAGTCGCTGCAAAGCGTGGCGCAGTTCAGGTCGTAGCTAAGGTCAAACTTCTTGCTTGGCACCAGCATGTGAATCTGGCTCTGCATGGCGGGGGGCAGCAGAGGCTGCATGCTCTCTGATGGACAGGGGGAGGGGACACATTGACAATGGACAAATGAGAAGAGGGAAAAGATCATTATGAAACAATTATGTGTACAACGAGAGGACGAGTTGAATTCATCATATCAAGGTCAGTCATTTCCCAAAATTCACTTAAGGACAACAAGCTGCAGGGGGAATAGGTTAGTTGGAATTCTTATCAAGCCAATAATATAACATCCCTTCCCCTCTATTTGTGAGCACATGGTCACACTTATTTCATATAGTCCCTGAAGCCTACAATCAAGGGGAGTTGGGGGGGGGGTGACTTATAACACCTTCTCAACCGCACAGCCCAGTCTCACAGCCCATTGAATCCAAGGTGGCATGTGTGACACGGCGCCGTGTGTTTGTGAGAGATGCCCTGATGCAGTAAACAGGGTAAACAGGAGCGGGTGGGTGACAGTGATGAGCCCCCCGGACACAGAAGTTTGTCTAGACTTTATTTCGCTACTCCTCACCACGGTGGACAGAAAGGAGAACCAAAAGAACTGCCTTGATACTGGCTGCCCTTTTCTCCTTGGGCCTTTCACAAACACTCAGAGAAAGCCCAACAGGGCTCGTATAATTCTGTAGTCAATTCAGCACGCCAGTCATACCAGGAGCACTGGGAAGAGGACGACTGAGCGACTGATTGAAATGGATTTGCCTTTTGAGATAACAAGCTACAAAGACATCCTGGTAAACATGAGCCCATGCTATACACTGGTTCCGTACCAATCATGTCTTTTTGAGAGGACTGCACACTGGCGTTGACGGCATCCGAACAGCGGAAGGCCAGGTTCTTGCCCATGCCCTGCTCCACATGGGACAGGAGGTCCTGTGAGAGGTCAACAGCATAAGGTGAGAGGTCAAAGTTTGTGATAAAAACAAAGAAAAGGAACAAAAAGCCTACGAATGGGCCTAAAGGCTAGTAGTGTCGTACATGTTACATGAGCAACTGAATATTGGGTCTGTAAAGATGACACAAACTGAAAGCACAAAATCAAACTAAAGTCACAATGAAGTGTATACCGCTGAGTCTGCAACCCAAACCCGTTCCTGGTCAGTTCTTTAAGACTTTGGAGTAGAAGACAGGTCTCACCGACTTGTAAATCTTCAGGACGTGAGGGGAGGGGTGGAAATCAGCATGAAACTCGTCAATGATCACATTGAGACGACAGATCTCCTCGCCCATCGCACTGGACACCTGGACAAAACACACACATATCGTATATTCTGTCAATTGATGCATGGAGTGCTCACAAACAGTTGAACGAGGTAGAACGCCTCAATGGCTGCTTCAATCTCAGCTAAGACTGATAAACTGGAGCCCTGGTCATCGGGGAACGGTCATGCTTGGTGTGTACACTAGAACGTGATGTAGATAAGTAGCACATCAAAGTAACCCAGAAGTCAGGGTGCTTTACCCAGGACCACAGTGTATTTCTAAAGCAGGCCCTGTGGCCTGTAGGTGTGGTGCAGGTCCCGCCCTCTGTGTTACCTTGGCCTGCACGTCCTCTGTGATGCTCTTGATCTTCTTCTTGATGTCTTCGATCAGCAGGTTGAGCTGGCCCTTGACAAACTCCAGGCGGTCCATCTGATACTCCCGGTCCTCCAACGCCGCCACTCTATGGGCCCGCCGACAGGAAGAGTCAAACACAGGACATGCTGAAGAACGCCCCAGTAAAGAAGTGAAGATCCTGGGATGCATAGTTGGTTGTTTATTGCTGCAGAATAATCGTTTTATATACATCTCTCTTTCTCTCTCTCTCTCTCTCTCTCTCTGCATGTGGATGTGTATTTTATTGTACAATTTGTGTGTGTATATCTAGAGAGAGAGAGAAAGAGATAACACTATTATTCGGCAGCAATAGCTAACCTACCTATCTATCTATATACAGTACATAGATATATATATATATGACACAATGATTCAATGCAGCGAGTCTATCCAGGCGTGGTAGGTGTGGGGAGCGTGGTAAGCTAGTCCTCGCCACTGCAGGAGCGGGAGGTGAGCCACAGCAAAGGAACACCCACCTCTTTTCAGCAGCCTCGATGTTGATGGAGTCCATGATGGATTTGACCCTTTCAGTGATCTGCTTGGCCCTGATCGTGTGCTGCTCAAACTTTGTTTTCACTGCTGACTGCGAGATACACTCCTGCGAGGCCATAGCACACACATTACTGGGACTGAACAGTGGATGCTGTGGAGCGAGCGTGGGTCACGAAACACACGCTCGCCGCTGGGCCCAAGAGCGAACAAGATACACACCTGCTACAGCCACTTACTGTGAACTAAACGTGAGGGGAGGAAAGGAAAAGGGGAGAAGCAGTAGCAGTGTGCGTACCCTGTGGCCCTCAGCCTGCACTTGTCACAGTAATGTGTTGGCGAAGCAATAGCAAAATCATAAGAATAAAAGATCAAAACAATACAATGAAGGGAAATAACAAACTCTAGTGCTAGAACTGGGCAAAAGATAGTATTCGATACAAAACAAAACAAACTCAGACAAGACCAAACGCAGGCAACAGAACATAATGAAACTGAACAACTCCACAAAACAAAACCAGATTAAACTAACGCTGAACTGAAAGAGACATGCCCTCGCCTAAGTCAATCTAGACTTCAGCAATGAAGACACAGAATGATGAGAACTTGCACATTGACTGGTCTAGAGACGGGGGATTCGGAGGCGTGTGATCGCAGGAGAGACGTGGAGTCCAGAGCCATCCGGAGGCCGAGACTAGAGCGACTCATAGCGCGGGTTTGTAAAGATAAGGTGTTTCAAAAGGTTAACTGGTGTTGTCGGGACAGGACACCTCCCTCCCCATGTAATACTGCTCGTTCACACAATGCCTAAAACACTGACACGCACACCCCCATTCGTCTGGATAGCCACGGCTCATGGACTATATCCAACTGCCACTTACTAAGAGTACTAAATCTAAATACAGCTTGTACTGTTCTGGTCATGTTCCCATTACACCCTACAACAGGGAATGCACACACAGGGAGAGGAAGGCATTTGCCTATCTCTAAATCACCCCTTCTCAAACGCAGTCCGTGTTTATCCTGTGTGCAGTGGATTCTTGTGAAACTGGTTTGGCTTAATCGTTCTTTGATTTTGTTTGGCCTCAGCCTTGTGGACAAAGCTTTGTCACTGCTGCCATTACACCTGTCTGGTACAAGCTTTCACTTTCTATATGACCGATAGCTAAGCTAAGCACTCATCAAATCCATGACGGACCCTTCCTTCTAGGCAGCTGCTTGTTACAACATGCCACAACACAGCAGCTCCGACAGGGAGACACATGGACACCCTGGCACTTGCCTCGAACGTCCTCTCGAAGTTCTGGAACTCTTTCAACCTCTCCTGGAAGCCCTCAGCTAAAGCACCACCTGTTGGATAAAGACCTTTATCAGTTTGTCAGAACAGTAGTCATTACAAATCAAAGCTACGACACTCCACTGAAAGGGACAACATCTACAACATCTAAATTCAAATAACTGATCTTAAATTAACTGAATGCAATACATTTTTGTATTCATTTAACGCAGAAATAAAGAAAAACAAGCCCCAAAAATTTTGTGAGACAAAGGCACTTGGATGATGTCTCCAGAACATTCAATAGGCAGGTTAAAATGCCACACTGAGACAGATAGCTCATGTTAAGGCTAAAAGTGGAGCTCACAAGACCCCCTAACCACTCCAGAGTTCAGTGGGCATCCGTGTGAGACTGACAATTACTCAAGTAGACTACTGGTCCCCTGTGAGCTTTGGTGGGGGATTGTCAGTGATGGGCCAGGTCTAGCCTGTGGTGGGCCTCTGCTACAATGGAGGACACACACATGCACGCAAGCGCACGCACGCACGCACTCACTCACACACACACACACGCGCGCGGCTTACCGGTTTCAGGCATACCCTGGGCCCGCTGCATGCGGGAGTTTAGCACCTCTTTGGCCGACACAAAGAATATGCGGTTTGGTGCCTGCTCGCGTTCCACCACCTTCAGTTCCTCCACCAGGAAGTTGACACAGCGATCTGTGTGCTGCTTCCGCACCTGCAGGGAGAAAGGGCAGCTAACGTCTAAGTTGAATACTTCAGAGGACCCAGTCCTTTGTTCACCCAACATCTTTACTACATATGTCTAAGGTTGTTGTAGTGTTTTTCAAAACACACAAGGTAGGCTAGGTGAATTGCATCGGATTAGGCAAGACTGTTGCTAGAACAACAGCCATGTGGAGCAGGAGACTAACATCCTCCATGTACTCGGGCTCGTTAGCCGAGGCATCCCAGCGGTTGTTGAGGATGAAGACGTTGGGCTTTGACAGGCGCTCGTTCACCTTGTGGAAGAAGTGCTTCTCCTGCAGGACACAGAGGGAACGGGATAACACATACCAAAACAGCATGAGAGCTAGCTGAGTGCAAACATTCAGTTTTACGAGAACTGTTTTGTATTTGTTCTGTCGTATCTAAATGGCAGTGAAACAATCAGAAGACAGGACCACAGGTTTCTTAGATGGAGAATAATGAAACCCGACATAGATCCGGAGGCTCGTAAGGGGACTCAGATTGACCAGATAAGTGGTAAAGCTTCATCTCCACCCTACACGTAGAGTAGCGTGCAATGGAACTCTGTCCCTTTAAGAAACATGGCTGGGTGGGATAACAAGTCCAGTGACCGACTGTGAGCCCTGCTCGACATAACCAGAATGCCTGAGAAATAAACTGAGTGGGGCCTGTGCTCCTGCTGCTGCTGGCCAAAAGGGAGCCCAGCATAGCCATGCCTCACTGTTCCCTATTACAAGTATAACATTCTAAAAAGGACATTGCGAGATTAGGAAAGTCACATTCTTAAACAAAAGGATCAAAACAGTCCAAAATTCTTGACCGCTTGGACCTGAGATTTGATAACTTTCATTGCGTAACATTATTGTAAAAAAAAAAAAAGCAAAACTTTTTAAATTAAATATCATCTGGCATTACACATATTAGCACATAAAAGAACTCCTTTCCCATTCTACTAATAAAGTCAGTTCAGCCAACACTGATATTTGAAGAACATTGAATTTATGGTTGGTTGGGTTGTTGATTTAAGCACAACAGCACAAAGAGACCACATAAAGTTGCCTGCCAAGAGTATTTTAAAGGTAAACATAGTTTGAAGTTCCTACGCATCCATGCTAATAAATTGTGGAGTATAACATGCACTACGCTACTGAGGCCGATCCTGGGTGATCTAGCATCTAGCTGACGCTGTCTTTGCACTTGGTGGCATGTCAACTGTGACCAACAGAAAGCGGAGCTAGGTCTAACCCTCTGATGAGGAGATTGTCTTTACCGTGTTCATGAGGGTAGACTCAGAGTTGGCCACCAGCACAAACACATCGGCGTCCAGGCAGAACTTGTCGATCCAGCTGTCGAGCTGTGTAGTAACATCTGTCCCCGGGCTGCAGGACGGGGTACAGTGGATCAGTGGTCAAAAGGTGACACAGACACATCACAACATGATACATGGAAACCCAGTCCATTAATAGGAAGGATTGTGAAGGACGCTAAAAGAAATTGACAAGATTGGGGTTACTCTAGCCGCTTCACTTATGTTGCACAATGCAAATAAACATGTATTTACAGTCAACAACTCAAATGTATACAATAGCATTTGACAGCCTCAAGATGCAAAACACTCAAAACTGTCAGGGGCCAATGGATGCCTTCGTCTTAGGTGTTTTTCAGCAGGCCCACTACGTCCCGTACCTGTCCACCAGTACCAGGTCGTCTCTCAGAAGGGCACACTTGGACTTGGGCCAGAACACTCGGACCAGGCAGCCAGCGTCTAGGCTTTCGTCCATGTGGAGCGCGTGTGCTAACTGGTTCACCGTCTAAAAAAAAAGAAAAGGGGACAGAGCTCTGGCAACCATTGACAGGACCTCAAGCATCCTCATATTGCCCACACCATTATGCAGAAGCCCCATGTTATCAATCCACTGTCTATACTGTTTATACTGCTCATACTGTTAATACCTCATGACATCATATTCACATTTATCTATTGTATACATATTTATCACTTATGTACATACATTTTACTGCTTCTTTTGCACTTCTGGTTAGATGCTAACAGCATATCGTTGTCTCAGTACGTGTACTCTGTACAATGACAATAAAGTTGAATCTAATCTAATCTAATCTTGTATTTGAGAAAATTTGACCAACTTAAATCACCATGGAATCACATTTGGCCACAATCTGCCTGCTTAATGTCAGTGACAATCTACTGAACTCCAACATCCTTACATTAAATATCTACTGCAGAACTTGGCTGTGATCTTAGACAAGCATTTGCTCCATCACACCATGGTAAACTTCCTGTATTTGTGTTTCAGTTCAACACACAGTTGATAGCTGACCCATTCTCTGCCCTGCACAATCAAAGGTGTGTGTTCAAAATAGTCATCTTAAAGTCATCTACAAAGTTAGCAGACATCCTACTGACAAACAGGTGTTTATGGCTGCAGAAAGGCAAGCAAATCAATACATCTTAGGCACTGGCTGTTATTGGTGAATAGAGACAATTTAGCCAGTGGCTTTCTAAATCTGGTGAACTGTTTGAACTCCAAGCTGTCTCTGAACGCAGCTGTTATCTTTAAGCCCTGTATTTGTACGTTTAGCTGGTCAAAAACACACCACGCTGAACAAATTCCATTTGAGTTGGGTCAAGTCCATTCAAAAACTATAATCAGAGCATTCCAATGAATGCAAAATCTCAACTCAGTTTGTGTATGATATGATTAGCCACCTTGATGCTCTTCTCCTCCTCTGAACCTTCAGTCTTGAGGTAGGCCTTCTCCTCGTCAGTGCCCTCAACGCTCAGGAAACAGTTGGTGGTGTGGCCAATACCACTGGGTAGCACCCTGTCCCTTAACATGGCATTGACCACTGTGCTCTTTCCGTTACTTGTCCTGTGGAACACAACCAAACTTTTGGACTGCGTGGTATTTTCATAGTCTAACAGATCTGATGCATGCCTGAGATGATTAATAACATGCATTAAGAGCTTTTGCCTTGCCAGTGTTGCTCCTCTTCTTCACTGTACCCAGTTTACTAGGTAAAATGGTATCCATTAACTTTAGAATTTACCGTAGATGAGCCAAAAATAATGGGGATCTATTTACCTGCCAAAGAAAGCCACCTTCATGTGTCTACGTGCAAGAACCTCTTTGATAACCGCCAGCTTGCAAGCACATGACTGAATTTGTTCCTTTTGGTCCTGGCTTGCAATGTTTTCCAAAGCTTCATTTTGACTGGTTTCTGTCAGTAAATTAAACAACAATTAACATCCACATAGTATATCAGTTCAACTAGACACAAAATTGATTACCCAAACCATAACATTACGCTAACCTTCAACAAACTCTGAAGTTTCTTTCACGTAGTCAAGCAATTGTTCAAACACATCACTGATCCTCTTCTTGGCTATAACAAAGCGCTTCAGTGGAGAGAAGTCCCCCTGCGCCGAGTCCGTTCTCTTGAGTGAAGGGGCCGAAGCCATATTTTTCAATCTTGGAGGCAGATCATGTCCAAACAGAGATTTAAAATTCTACAGATAATAACTAAATGATACGTAAATAATTAGATAACGTTACAACAGTCACTATAACACAATGTGTTAGCTTCACAAGTAAGCTTGGATTGTATGTAAGTTTCAACTCAAGTAATTATTAAAGCTAATGCATTCCACCCTGTTAACATCAGCACTCTGGTTTGACGCGTTTGAGTCTTATAATCAAACAACTGGGTAGCCACATTAGCATACAATTTCTCATTCCGAAACAGCTGTTTCGTAATGATGATACTCGGGTGTTGTGAAATTGTGACAAGGCTAGTCTGGTACAGCGAAGCTGTTCTTCAAAGAGCTAGTTAGCATGAGCTAACGTTGAGTAAGTGATGTTAGCTAGCAAAAGGCTAAAGTTAACCAGCTAGCTATGATTAGCTAAATTAATATTTCTGGGAACAGGATCGCAGAACAACTTACCAAAATCGAAGTCAAGACAATTGAAATCTTTTCTTCATGCCAAAGTCATACCCTGTTATGTAATAATCAATATGTAACACATATCATAACTATATAGGCTTGAGATAGAGGTGACTTGCTGACAATCTAGCTGCCACTAGCGGTCAGAACAAGGAGGTGGGGCACACTGACGAAAGCATGGCTAAATTGATATATCCAATCACCGGATAAAGAATGTATCTAGCGCCCTAAATCCCCGCCTCTGTCTGAGGGCCCTTGGCTATTTTATCCTCCCATCAATGAAGTGGTTCTTAGCCATGTTGGGTGTACTGATCTCCGGAACTTTCACGTATTCATCGAACCCCTCGTACGGAACGGTTACGCTCGCAGTGTGTGTCTTTACCTCCGTCGAACCCCATGAGACTGACTAACCGAACTCCTGGGGTTCGATCAAACCCAGGTTAAGAACCACTGCGATTAGTGGAATAGCTTGCAGCAATCCTTGGTGTATGGCTGTTCATTATAACATAGCATGTTTTAATACTTATACCGGTGGGGCTGCATGTCACCATGTTGATAAAAGTTGCATTATATCATGCAATTACGTTACAAAATATACAAAATGGGGGCGGCACGGTGGCGCAGTGGTTAGTGCTGATGCCTCACAGTAAGATGATTCTGGGTTTGATTCCCACCTGAGGTAGTTTGCCTGTTCTCCGTGTAGGCGTGACTTTCCACCGGGTACTCTGGGATCCTCCCTACACAGTCCAAAATAATGCAGGTTAATTGGTGAATGAGAGTGATGTGTTAGCCCTGCGATGAATTGACGATTTGTCCACACTGTACCCCGCTTCTCGCCCGAAGTCAGCTGGGATAGGCTCCAGCCCCGCCGTGACCCTACATAGGATAAGCGCTTCTGATAATGGATTGATGGATAGAATACACAAAATGTTATAAACCACATTAACATAGAGATCCACAACTTTCATTTAAAAGCAACTCACTAGCCTAAATCGACCGCAAGCGTTAGCTCACTGACTGATCATTATGGTGACCTATTTCCAATACAAATCGCTTGGACAAACATTTAACTTAGCAAAATTGCATATGCCTAAGTCTGGCCACGCTTGTGATGCCATGGTCTGAGCTATATAGCCAAGTGACATGTTTAAGTGGACTCAAAAGCACACCACATTTTACAGTTAGACAGAAATAAACAGGCCAAGCCACAACAAATTTATGTTTAGAAATAAACAAAAACGTACAATAATGCGTTAATTTGTAGATGTAGGCCTATGAGGCCGTTCAAAAGGAACGCCTCGCACTTGTGACCTGTGAATGACAGCCCACACCGAACTCACAGTGTATAGCCTAGTTATACCCTTCACGTTGGGCGCCCATTGAAACATCTGAACTCAAACCTTTAGCATCGCCTCACGACGGACTCAGAGTAGGCCTATTTGTTATCAATACTGATCATCAGTAATCCCGGGAAAATACTTTTACTTTTTTTATTGTGACTGTAATTTTTTAACAATTCAGAACACATGATGGGGAATTAAAATGCTGAGAAAGAAAAAGGTTTTGGTGTTCGAGTAAGTATTTTGTTTCTTGCTTTTTGTTGTTTCAGTCTTTAGTTAAGTCCGAAAACGTGGTTATTTGTTACAGTAGCCGAGTTCCGCAAAAGTTAATGTTGGCACATTACATTTAATGGCAGAGCTTAGTATGGTTTAATGTTCAGCAATAATGAATAAGTAATAACGATGGATACACACAATGCTCTCCTGTGGTGATATAGATTTCATTGCACGTTGGCAAAATTGCGTTTCTTATCATGATGTAGACCTACTGCATTTAACATATACACATCTCCACAATAACTAGAAAGTACATTTGAGCTTGTTTTTGTCAATAAATGGGACGTTTTTAGGGAATCAACATAGGCTAAAACAATTTTTCTGTCACTTTCTCCATTATGTTGGTGCCTTTGTATGTGTGTCACAAGAGTCACTGTGTTTATTGTTTATGTGTGTTGTGTTTGAGTTTAGTGTGGGTGTGTGGCTGTGTTTGACTGTGTGCATACATGTATGTGTGACTGACCTTTACATTGTAACCACCTTATCCAGCATTCTCTTTGATAGATTTTAAAATAATTATTAATTAAATGGTTCAATTTGTCAAACGGTATAGGCATACAGTATACCCAAATCATACATAAAATGCTAAATATATTGTCATGATCATTTACCATTAAATTACTTGTATAACAAAAGTATTTTAATTGGTTTGATCCATCCGATGCATTCCATTCTACAATAATGTGCTTTCCAACCCTACGGTCTCATCCTCAGTCTCATTTTACAGAATTTGTGGAAGCATGATGTGGAATGGATAAACAGAGAGAATCTTTTAATGTAAGTCATGATGAACTAACTAGTTGAATGTAATATGTGCTGACTAGCATACCAATATATATATATTTATATATAGTATGTAGTATAGTAAATTTGATGATGCAATCTGATTCCAAAGGGTACCTCCAACAAAAGACCCGGAGCTGTTTTATAAGGGCCCTGTGGGAGAAAAAAACAAAACAGTTAAAAACATATAATTTTTTTTTTTACAATTGAGTTAAAAGAACTCTATGGGAATATTCTGGTCTCTACCCGCCTGTTTAGATGGCCTCCAATGACCTCGACCTTCCTGACCCCCCTGGTGACCCCCAGCCTGGCGACCTTATTGAGATCTTCCGACCAGCGTATCAGCACTGGGCCATGTATCTGGGAGATGGTTACATCATCAACTTGACTCCTGTTGGTGAGTAAGAACCAGTGCGCTTACAATAAAATGTAACGGTAGACACAAAAGACGTCCACAGATTGCATTTTGCCTTTGGGTTAGGGAATTTGCATTGTCAAATAAAATGTACTCTGTGTCGAAGAGTATACAGTATGATGAAGTAACTTACTGCGCCTCAGAAGTATTTGGATTGTTATGTTTTCCCACTGGACCGGAGGAGAATTGGCCACAAAAGTCCTTTTTTGCCTTCTCCATGAGTGTTTGGGATTTCTCTCTTTGAAATGTCTTTGCTATTTAGCCAAGTGGTTCTCCATCGATCATCAGCTAGATGAATACGCAGTCCTCATACAAACAACGCTTTGATTTACCTCTGCTCCCTCTAGATGAGAGTCAGGCAGCAGCCATGTCCAGTGCCAAGTCTGTCTTCAGTCGCAAAGCTGTGGTCCGCATGCAGCTGTTGAAGGAAGTGGTGGGAAGTGACTCGTACTGTGTGAATAACAAATACGACAACAACCACACACCCCTGCCCATCTGTGAAATTATTGAAAGATCACAGGTTCTCATTGGTCAAGAGGTGTCCTATGACCTGCTGGGTAGCAACTGCGAGCACTTTGTAACCCTGCTGCGCTATGGAGAGGGGGTGTCTGAACAGGTCTGGCACTTTTGCTTTTATACTATCTTGTATTAATAATGATAAATAATTAATGCATTTGACACAGCGCTTTTTCAATGCACCCACAACACCTTCGACTATATGGCCACTCACAGTGAGGTCATATTTTTTTTTCTTTTGGTGTTTCTTATCTTAATCCATGTCTTGTCATCTCTTAAATTACCATCAATATTTTCAGTGTAGCCACCTCTGCTCATCTTAATGCCACCTTTTCTTTTAGTGTAATGTCTCCATTTGACAATGCAAGTAATATTAATTTCCCATAATTAAACGTAAAATGTTATTTCTGTCAATTTTTCTAATGTTGTAGGCCACACGAGCCATTGGGGCCATCGGTTTGGTGACAGCTGCAGCCAGTGCATTCTCTGTGTTGGGCTTAATCAATAACCGCTCCAGGAACCGACCCTTCTAAACTACTGGTACTCTAAGGATAGAAAGACATTTTGTCCGATGATTTCTTAAATAACAAGTTTACCTTTCATAAAAGCACATTGGTTACATCCTTAAATGTGACATATATTTTTTAATACTTAATTTGTAGAAATACAACCAAATTATAATTTTAAAGGTAGCAAATTTAATTGAAATTAAAAATCTGTGATTCAATTTAGCTAACTGTAATCTCTCTTGAGTGAAATATAATAAAGAAAACAATCCCAAATCTCTCTGTTGCCGTTGCTATATAATTACTTACAGCTATTGATCTCTCTCTCTCTCTCTCTCTCTCTCTCTCTCTCTCTCTCTCTCTCTCTCTCTCTCTCTCTCTCTCTCTCTCTCTCCCCCGTCTCCCCCACACGTTCCCTTTGCGTCTCTCGTTACGGGAGGATCTCGGAGCGAGGCTCGCCTTGCACCCCGGCCCACCCCCAGCGCAGAGCGAGGCACACGCCACAGGAAGCTCCACAGGAAGGACCATCTCGCTTAGTGCAGGAGAGGCGGAGCGGGACCGCCCGACGCAGCTGCTCGGGTCAGGGGTCGCAGGCCAGCCGCATCGCCGTGGGTGGGCGGGCCAACAGGAAGTGGTATAGCCAATCGGGGCCTGCTCTTTCAACACATGTCGGTCACACCATGCCCTGGCTTTAAAGACGGAGCTTACGCAAGATGGACCCGGAGAAGTAGGGATGGTTGCTAATAACAACGGTGCTGAGACTAATTAGGTCATCAACTCCCAATTGCTGGTCACTATCAATCTTTGAAAGATCAACAACACTTCTTTGTGTAACTATTAAGGATTGAAGTTCCCACTTTTAAGCCAATGTGTTATTGATACTGTAGCTAAGTAACCCCCGCTGCAAATACGTATTTTTTTTGGAAGCGTGAAGAAGATTTGTGTACTGTAGCTATCGAGAGATGCAGAACAAGAAGCGAACCAGAGCGTTTTGTCGGAGGGCCTGCCAAGCGTGGGTGTGAGCGTGTGCCAAGAAAGATTTACAGCGCGTCCCAGATATAGTTGTCGGGGCTTTCATTTTGTAAATTAGACCACACAAATTACACTGAACAATCGCTGTGACATCAACGGTTCCCTCGTGGTCAAATGAACCGGGGCTGCACCTCTCCGCGTACCGCTCACGTACACGGTGCCGTTATCAGCTCCCGCCGTAACCCAGGAGGCCCCGGGAGCCCCTCCCGCTGAAGCCGCCTCTTAAATCATCGGGAGCGGGCCCACGGAGATCACCGGTTCCGCAGCGCGCCCGGCGCGCGGACAAACGATGCCGGGGATCCCGAGCGCGCGGCGGAGGACGAACGCCGCTCCTCGCCCCGTGTCTCGAAGATAAACCAGAGCCAGGAGCCGTGAGCCAGGGTAAGACTCCTCAGAGGAGGAGGAGGACGAGGAGGAGGGGGAGGGGGAGGGGGAGGGACCACCGGGAGCTGAGTGTGCGGTCGATTACCCCCCCGGTGTTCCTGGCAGAGCGTCGCCGGCTGAAGCCCCGACAGAGATTTACGAGCGGGGGGAGGTGGGGGGGGGGCTAATGTGCGGTGGAAGGGAAACGCAAAGCGGGAGAGACCAGCGCCGGCGCTCCGGGCCGGGACCTGCCGAACCACGACCCCTCCCCCTCTCCGCGGCCCATCCGTCAGAACGAATTGGTGTGCCGCCCTCTCTGGCCCTTCAGCGCCGCGCGTGAACGGGGACAGACAGAGACGCATTGGCGGCTGGGCGTGGTGAGACGCTGTCCCGTCGCCGGGCGAAACACCAGAGGGCCGAGGCCTACCACGGCCGAAGCAACGTTATTGAAATGGGGAAACGGGTGTGGAATTCTGCTCTTTGGGAATCTGTAGTAACGTGTGTGTGTGTGTGTGTGTGTGTGTGTGTGTGTGTGTGTGTGTGTGTGTGTGTGTGTGTGTGTGTGTGTGTGTGTGTGTGTGAGTGTGTGTGTGTGTGGCCTTGAAGTCCATTAGCTCTACCGGGTCATTAACTGGTGTACTGTCTGTGGGAGCTGTGACTTCCTCCTTCCTCTTCTCTCATTGGTTTCTGTTCAGATGAGA
>JAVQJS010118888.1:0-27952 GCA_036024795.1 Galaxias rostratus | reverse complement strand
TTTGTATTTTTTTGTGATGTAAAATTATCGATCACATTACAACAAATATACTGTAGATAATGGCAATGGCCTCCAACGCCCAAGCAAGCTAAGACCTGCTAGTCAGCCAGGAAATAATTAATTAACCATTTTAAAGTTTAAAGACACAAAGCATGAACTTGATCAAAAAACTATTTATCACAAAGTTATAACATCATAATTACAACAGGTATGGAACAAAGTAGTTCATATCGTAAATTATCTAGATTCAGAGATAAAGACACATCATTAAAAATTACAGATTTATAAACAAGGCTTCTCATCAACCTACCTGGGTCAATGCAGTAGACTATATTGCCCCTCTCCTCCACAATAGGCATGGGTGTACCTTCATCACCTGATGGTTGGTAAAACGGTTCTGGTTCTGGTGGGTCCCATTCTGGAACATTGAGACACACGTTAATAATAGAGCAGGTTTCTTGAAGTATTAGATATAGACAAAAACAATAAAACATTGTTCTTTGCTGATTATCCCACAATCAAGAGGGCTTACCTATATGATTAATAGTGTCCTTGATGACCTCACACTCTATGGGCCAGCGGACCCCTTGAAAAGGACAGGACGGAGAAGGGATGGAACACAAATCCAAAGGCTCACTGAGTCTGGGTACGGGACGTTCTCCATCAAAGTCTATCACCAGCTGCCTGGTCTTTAAAGCCTGGCCAAGGTCTAGAGACAAAACAGGAACACAAAAAAGTATCCATCCGCGTACATTTTCTAGTGATGAATTAAAACTAATCGAGACATCTACACAAATAGCTGGCATAAGCAAGCATTTTAGATAGGCTAGAAAATCTAAATAGATTAGACTGTTTAGACACCGTTTTTATGCAAGTGTGATTTTTTGATCTATGCTTTTAATAGGTTACATTTTACATAGACGCACATATTTTACAGGTTTTCTTGAAACTATGCAGCTTATCTTACATGGACCTGCCCGGCCCGTCATCGTCTTCTACAGCCGAGGCATTGCTGTCAAGGATGTCCAAGTGAAAACTACATTTTATGGCTGTAGAAAGGTTTCCCATGAAAGGGTTCTCTCTGCCTGTATATGATTGGGGATGTTCACAAGTTCCTCATAAAAACTTGCGAGTACAAACTAAATCCTAGACAGTTTCACTTACGGTTGGGACGGATGCTCTGCATATTTTCAACCCACCTGTGAAAAGCCCATAATGCTGGAGTTGATTCATGCTAAAACGATCTTACGCGCTCTCCGATGTTCTCTGAAAGTCCAACAGATAGTGAAAATGACAACGAACGAAAATTTCCTATCAAAATATAGGAACAATAAATAAGTACCGCAAAACGGTGTCTGAAATTACCAATTTAGGTTATTTCAATCATCCAGTTCATTTGTTAGCTGAATGCTAGGGACATACCAATATCTCTGTTTATCTTCGATGCTGAACATATTCTGGGATCTGCAACAAGAATGTCGAAATGTGTCGCCCACGGCGTTAGCTACCTAGCTTAAATAACATGTCGTGCGTCGTCGACTTCGTGGGCTTTTAGGTTCAAGACATGTCTAACTAGTTCATGTCAATTTACGTTAAAACACGCGTTATTGAATGGGTAGACTGAAGTTACCTTGCAGTCAGATAATAAAAATAAGAAATGCGTTAGATTATATAAATTGTCATAACATTGCAACACCTCACAGCTTGCACCTTTACTAGCAAAACTCCAAACTTCGTTGCCTAGTAACCATCCGGCTATGTAGTGCGTAAGTAAAACAGTTCAATTTAACCTTCATTCACAAAAAGTTTAATAGCTAAAATATTTACATTTTCTTGACATAATTCAACCAAAAATACCACCTGCGTGAAACTTGAGGGCATTTAGAAATCCATTAAGACATACAAAACTAAAACTACTCCCACCCCCCCAAATCAGTATACTGTACAAAACACATCCTGGCACACACACTTCACCACCGAATCTATAAAAGCCTATTAAATCGATTTAATATATCAATTGGCACATTTTCATGGGTGGTGAATCATGCGAACAGAAAATGGAAAATAAAGAAACATAAATGTTATAACAATTAACAAAACCATATTTTCAAAATAAGAAAGAGAACAAGCAACTGATTACATTGTAACACAATTCAAAATCAAAATATTTCGCATCTAGAAAATGTCAGTAAATAAATCTTTCTTCTTAACTTCAGTAAAAAATGCCTAGCTATATTCACAGTTCTTCAGATAAAACATTGTTAAACTGCATACACTAACCATACACCTTTGTAACAAATGAGAAGTTCCATAAGAAAAAGTTTTACTCAGAAACTGAGCTTTCATTGCACAAATACTTTACAGAAGCATCCCCTTACACATTGAACTAGCTGGGCAGCAATATAGGCTAGATACAAGCTTGTTAGAATGGTAGCAACAGTAAAATACTGGTTGGGATTAAACAGTCCCTTCAAAAAAATATGTATTTTGTATTTTTTTCTAGATTGATGTACTTTGACAGTAATCGTACCCAACAGGGCATGTAGGTAAAAGGTGCTGAGTCCACTGATTCGGTTTTAGCATTTGTATTGGAAAGGTACAACAGGTTATTGGAGTGAATTGTTGGTGTACAACAAGCGTTACGTGTTCTTCATCTTCCTTTTCTTTAACATTCGTTCTCTCCAGTTCTCAGGGAGAGCCTCAAAGTTTGCATTTTTTCCAGCTTTGCCCCTAGGATAAAATATAAAAAGTGTTTCGTACAATCAAATTAACACAGTTGTTCTGTAACGTCACGTTAGTCTGTTGACATTCTGCTTAGCCCTATGGAGAATTATTTTTCAACAGCATCTCCATGATCCTGGCAGTGCAATCATACGCTTGTGACGCTCATGGAATCGTCAACAGTGCCTTACGTCATAAGCTGCTGCTGCTTCCACTCCTCAATGCTTCGTTTATTGAGCAGATCCCGATCCTCGTCACTGGAGCTGGACTTCTCCTCCTCATCAAGCTCTTTCTGAATGCTCTGCCACTTCTTCACAAGAGATGGCATCTTTGTCTTACTCTTCTTTGACTGCAAACAAGAAAAGAAAGGAGAGATCAGACTTTGGAATATAATTGTTTGCCTTCTATAGACTTACACAAATACCATGCAGTATTAAGACAGTGTACTGTCTTGTACTGTCGTCTCACTGCAACATTTTATATTTGATTAATAAGCCGTCTCAAGGTCTGTTGTGTGGCAGTTGCACGTCTGAAAGACATATTTATGCCCAATTACAAACCTTATCCTTCTTTAGTTTTTTCACCTTATCATTGGATAAGGACTTTGCTGCCAAAGGGTCTGTGGAAGGCAGGAATGGGGGCTGTGGGGGCTGAGCTGGAAGTGGTGGAACCGGCGGAATGAGCATCTCGGTCGGCAGTGGAGGTATGGCGGCTTCAGATATGCCCCAATACGCACTTCCTGATATTACAGGGGCTAAGAAACATAGTTTTTTTTGTTTGCTTTTTTAACTTTTACATCCATTATGGCATAGGTCAAAGCAAGAGGTACTTGGTAATTGGTAGATCAAAACTGAACAATCAATTAAAAATCTATTGGGGCAAACCTGTTGTGGCTGGAGTCTGGGTGTATAGTATAGCACTGCTGCCAATTGTGATAGATTTGGTCAGCTGGCCACTTGTGGCTTTCCGCTTCTGGCCCTTACCCAAAGAGGCTAAAGACTCCACACCCTAAAAAGAAGTTATAGGAACTGAGTATAAGATGATCTAATACCTGGAAGTACAACAAAGACATTTTCTGAAAAAAGTTGAGAATGTGGTGTACCTTAGTGCAGACTTCACCAGTAGCTAAAGGGGGTTTAACACTGCCATCTTCCTCAGTTCCAGGTGCTGGTGGTTCACCTTCCTCATCCTCCATCTCCACCTCCATGATTTCGCCATCATCGCTATCTGGAGGCGGAGGAGGTGGTGGAGGAGAGTCTGGAGGAGGGGGAGGAGGTGGGGGGAGGTCTGAGGGTAGAGGAGGCTGTTCTGTGGGCTGTGGCACAGACCAGAATAATGGCATCCCAGGCTGAGGAGGAGCTGGTGGGGTAACTGGGGCAACGGGTACATAGCTTGGTGATCCTGTAAAAAAAAAAGCAAAAATTTAGTTAGCCATGCCTCCAAAGTACGAGTCGTGAAAGTAAAGTACATATACCATAATGAAATTAATGTCAGAATCAAAGATGCTTCAACCAGACCAACCTGAAGTCCCAGATGCAGATAACGATGGTGATTTAGGTTCTGTTTGGCTGGACAACTGGGAGGCCTGGAGGCCCTGAGCTTCGTCCTCTTCCTCTTCCTTGCCTGCTGGAAAGTCCCATTGAGAGGCACCAGTTCGGTCCTTCACGTAGAAGTATCGCCTATGCTCTCTAGAGAGTGGGACAACAGAGATAGAAGGAGAAGGTTTCAACAGCAGTGCTGCCAACTATTGAATCGCACAATACCCTGGGACAGTGTGGTCAAGGAGAGGGCAAACTGCCCCATTTAGGGCAGTAGAGGGGAAAGGTTGATCTGGACAGCAAGATCAGCCATCCAGGAGAAAGGCCAGATTAGAGTGAGATGGAGATCATCGATAGGGAACCCACCTTCATTTCTAAGGCAAATATACTTAAAAAAATCATCTTTCCTGGATCCTGAAAAGTTGACCAAGAACAGTATGCAATTGTTCAATAGTCCACATCCTAGTTGTCATGACAGAATAATCGAGACTTTGGACAACCATTCCCTTCCAAATATAAAATGAATAGTCAACAGCAAGATACATAGAGTAAGCACACAATCATTTTTGTTTAAGTCAGAAATGTCTGTCAATCAAAGATACAAAGAAATATCAGGAAACATGAAATAGAATTGGTCTGACCTGCTGGATCCTGGGTATCGCTCCGTCTTCGCACTTTTGACGCTTTTGAGACGCTTCTCTCCCAAGGTCTCACTCTGTGTCACTCATTCGCCCAGCATTCTGGGAGTTGTAGTCCTGTAAATTGCAAGGCTCTCCCACGCAACCACTTTTCTACTATACCCCTTACACTGATGGGACCCCAAACAGTCTACGAAAGCCCTATAACAAGGGCTAGAGTCTGGGCTGTTGGTACACGATAGAGGGTCCTTTCTCAGTGTTGGTTTAGCATATGAGAACCAGGCTGGCCTTGAGCGGACAGAGTGTCACACCGCATCAAATCACAGAACCTGGAGAGTCGGTCTGGTTTGAGCTTATCCAAGATTCTCCCCAAATGATATGATGTTAACCCCAGCATGAAAAGGGCGTAGTCACTGACGTGGTGTAAGGCTTTGGAGGGGGTTTAAAGATGTTAAAGGTAAGGAACGCGTACCTGTCCCAGTGGCAGGACCAGCCTTTAGGGGCGGCGTTAAGTTCGTAATGTTTTATGTGCTCGGCAGCTTCCTGCAACCTGCGTCGGAGATATATCCCATTCAGAGCGCCCTCTCGCCAGTCCGCTATCCGTGTCTGAGAGAAAGAGAGAAGCGCGAAGAGTGGTGGTGGGGTTAGTTAAATGATGGATGGACAGGAGAGACAAATAGGATGGGAAGAAATGGGTGAACAGAAAAGATGGATGAAAAGGAACGAGAATACATATTGGTCATGCGGTGGGACCTAATGAGAATTTGCAATATTAAATAGCATACTTATTAAGAATTGTATTAATAATTTAGCAAGGGCAAGAAATAAAAAATTATATTTTTTGCTTTACAGTGTTCAACGTTACTCTCCTACCTCCGTTTGTAACAGCATCAGCTGGAAGTTAGAAATGGTCTTTTTGTTTATCCCTAAAAATTCCATTTTGCTGGTTAAAGTGTTGGCTAGCTCTCCAATCTGAAACTGAACACATGCATTTTCCTAATTAGTTAGCACACAGGACAGAGATTACTGTTTCATTTCAAAGTAAAGACTGAGGTCAAATAAATATACCTTGAGCTCTGGAGTTTCCACTTCCTCTTTTGGTAAAGCTAATGGTAGTTTAGCTCCCGTTTTCTCTTCATCCATGTCCTGCTTTTCCTCTCCATCTTCATTCTTCTCTATGACTTTGGAATGTGCTGAAAAAACACAAGGCAATGGTGAGTTAACTCGCTTGATGAAGGATCGAATCACCTACTTACAACTAGGATTCTACTGTGACTCACTGTTCTCATGGTTTTCCTGGGTTTCTGAGCCTCTGCTATTAGAGTCTGGACTGGCTGCACGGAGAAAGGCCGTCTTCCAGCGAGCTTTCTTCAGGAGCAGACTGCGAGGGCCCGAGGCTTCCTGGCTTGCATCGGAGCAGGGACTGGAACCCCCCGCACTACCATCACCCTCCTCCAGGGCGCGCAGCTCAGCCTAAAAAGTACGGATTCATTTTTTTTTTTTTAACAAAAGGGTCATTGTTGAATTAAACAGCTTTTGCAAAATAATTTCCTTTCAAACAGTAAATCAGACAGGACAGGCATGAGCATTCTTGGCAGATAAAAATTACTTTTTTTCTTTCCAAGGCCAGCTCAAGCTCCACAGTATCTTCCTCCGTCTCCTCTTCGGCATCTGAGTTTTGCTCTGACTGATTATTGCTGCGGGGCTCTTTTTTGCAAGTAGAGACCAAAACGGCATCATGCAGCACAGCGGTGGGTGAGCCTGGAAGGCCCACACATTCTCCATCAGAGTCCAGGCTGTTCTCCCTCTCCTCCAGCCCCCCAAGAAGCCTCTTTCGCCATCTCTCTTCTTCCTCTTTCACTTCTGAAGGGATGAGGGAAGCAAGAAGAGAGGCAGCCACTCCACGACGCTCCTCCTCTTCACTGGTTAAAGCTATAACACTCTCCATCACCACCTGTAACAAGAAGCAAAAATGACTGATGACAACCACAATGACTGTCAAGCTATAATTGACGTGATAGCAATTGGAAAGCTGTCAACCAACCTTCTTTTTTGGATCCTTCTTGGATGCCTGTGCACTGACAGCAGTAGAATGAGTTTCGGTGTAATAACCAGCAGTCTGCGCTATTCCATTCCCATTTACATTTGAACTGTAAACGTATGAAAGAAAGCGGTGTCAACCCACAGACCAAACCCGACTCTTTTTCAACCATCCTTATTGCTCTCACAAGCTTACTTTTCAGAGTACTGCTGCAGGCCTTGCACCTGGTCAGCCAGGTAGTGAGGCAGCTCCCATGCCACTTCATTTGTAAGGGTGTTCCAGTAGTAGTAACAACCGCTGTTCTCATCCCACACTTCCTGCCAATCTCCCATCTCTACGCCAACTAAAATAGATACATTTGAATACATAAATAAAATATCATCTAAAATGTTTTAAAAAATGAAAGAAAAACAATAACCAATCCCTTTTTGATGGTCAGTAAGGCATGTCATGTACAAATAACAAAAAAAAAACACTGCTGTGTGTGTGATCCTAATACAGAGTTCTGGTACTAATCAGAAACTAAACTTCAAATAGATTACAAAATACCTCCAGCTAGTGAGCACTGAGTATTATACTGGAATTCCTCCACAGCACTCTGCTGATCCTGACCCACTTCAGACAACGGCTGGGATTTAGGTTCTGGCCGGGGCGGTGTGGGAGCTGGAGCTGAAGTGTCTGTTGCTGCTTCTTCTGATCCCGGCTGGGTAGTGATGGCGTCAATTTCCTGATAAAGGATTCAACACAGTTCCTAACAAATCATGTCTCAATTCTTTTGGTTTCTCATCACAATATTTTGGGTGAAAATGGGAAACGTTTAACTTTTAATTATTGAAACAGCCTTTTCAATATTCTATATACAAGCTTTATACGGAATATGTATGTGTAAATCCATGCATTAATGGCCAGGGGACCAGGGAGGCCATCATACACACCGCCATAAAGTTGGCCAAGGTGCTGTCAATGTCTGCAGAGTGGTTGTGTTGAGACTTTGCAACAAGGGGCTGAGAGTCCCCCATGTCATCCTCATCACTGTCCTCATATGCTCCCAGTAAGGACAAGCCCTCTAAGAAAATACGATAAAACTTATGTTAGATTTCAAAATTTCAAACAATGAAACAAAATTCGAAGAAATAACTAACCGGTTGCTTTGACCGCTGGGGTCTTCATATGAGCCATTCCTTCTCTTATAAATCGATGTCCATCACCGTTATAACAAACTTGCTCGTCTGCAAATGAAATTCAAATATTGTGGTATAAACAACTGTTGTGCGAAACTCCTTCCAACTTACAAAGCATTTGTATCATTACATGTATTAACATTTTGTTGGCAGAACAACACACAAAGCATTGTTCGTAATGTCAGATGCATTCGGGAAGGGATTGAACTGACACAGTTAAACGATAAATAGCAACGCTAAGTCAACCTAAATTACCAAAGTGGCCAAACACTGCTAGCATTGTTTGGCAAACTGTCTATCCATGCTATCAAAAAATCTGGTCAAACTCAAGCGTCTTTATAAGATTATTTGTGAACTCTGTGAATTTGAAATTAAGTTAATCGTAAGGGTCCTTGCTTAGCTTAGCGTTACAATAGCAAGTTAATGGCGCAAGTCCACGACGTTTGCAAAGATTACAAAACGTATAATCGCTAAGCAAAGTGCTAAAACTGTCCGCTTAGATAATCAATAAGCTAAACTAATTGCCAATGTGCACGAATCGTTTCATTTGCAAACTAAACAAGGTAGTTTTAGCTGCATTTCAGTTATTAAGATTAAGACAAGAAACACCTACGACGTTATCTCGGGGCCTGGTCTTTGTCTGTTAGCCACCGCACGAGTAGACAGTTTCACTAAATTGTAGCTAACGTTAGCTTCCTATCAAACAACCTCTAAAAGTGTCAGTAACGCCACTAGATAGCTAGCTACATAACAGTCGCTTGTCGGCTAACATTCTTTTTTTACCTCCTTCGGACCCTGAATCGTCGTCTTTTCCTGCGACACTAGTTCCACTACGATGTCCAGCTCCAGGAGGTGAAAGCTGCAATATTGTTCTCCGTCCAACAGTTCCTCCTCCGATACTACGTGTTTTCTTTCCCATCCCTTGCCCTAGCCTGGGCTTACCCAACTATACTAGCGTCTTGCTAGGTTCGCAAGATGGCTTAACAAGAACAAACAATATTTTCAAACTGGATTTTGTCATTCGGGCCCTGGCTGTGTCTGGCACTGTTGAAAATATATCTCCATAAGCACATCCGGCGTAGACTGATCTATTCTTTAATTTTATATTTTTTCGAACGGTGGCCCTTGCCCTTGCATGGGTAAGCAAGTCGACACTAGTTCCGATGAATTTTGAAACGCGACAAGTTTGATAATTTTTACTCTCTCAGTCAAACCACTGCTGTAGCATAGTAATCAACACACGTCGTTTTCTCCACCGCATGTTACATAAATGTTTAGCTACATCTCATCTTTAGCTACAAAAATCATCTTAATCCATGGCACAGACCAGGGAGTAACGTGTCTTTCCCAATGGAAGAAATTGCAACAATTTTCTTAAAATATAAACACTGTGAGTCGAATGTTCAAAATTTCAGAAGGACATGCTTTACTCAGCAACAGAAAGAGTATTTTAAGGGTAAGGTATACAACTAACTTTGAACAGCGTTGTCAAATATTTAAAAAACATTTCTGTAGGTCTATGGCAAGTTCTGGCCGCTCCCCAACATACAAAAATTTACCTTTCTCAATTTGGCCCTTCTGATTTTCTTCTGGTAATCGAAGGCAGGAAATCTATTGACCCCAGATCAGCTGTCTTTAATAAAGACCCTAACTTTCGATATATTTATGTAAATTGCCGGCCTCTTCTCCAGTTTAGCCCCGGTGAAGTAACTATAATTGTTCTGTTGGAAACCCTATCAGAATGAGTTGCCATTGTTACAAGCATTTCCTTCACCCACTGGGCCCTTCAATATCTCACATCTATAAATCTGCACTGTCTGATAACTTACTCTAGTAACTAAATGTAATATCACTAGGTATAATTCCTGGATGACCTTTAACATTGATTACACACAGGTACACACTTTTAGCCCAATATACCATAGAAATCAACACATGAAGAAAAGCTTCATTAAAAATAAAAATACATAAAAAAGGTTTTTGTGGACAATTATTACAATATTCCGTTGATGATAAATTACAACCAGAGTGCACATCTGGGTTTAGTTTAACTTGTATCCCTTATGTTTCCCTTTTCTAACTGACTGAAAGATGGTTTTCTGCATATGTGACCATAATTGAAAATGTGTTATTTTTGTAAGAACATTCGGATACTTTTATTTCCAGGTGTACAGCAATGTAGGTACAATATGTTTCGGGAGGGTTGCAATTGTGTCAGACGTCATTACCAACAGTCCTGACAGTAGCCTATAATAGTCGTTCAAATATGACCCCAATCTGTCTGATAAATAATGCATACTAATTTATCACATTTATAAATTACCTGAAGGCTGTTGAGCCTTGGAGGGTATAGTTTATGTAATTTCAAATCATGACACAAATTATTACAAATTCAATACCTGTTCTGTGGTATAGGGAGAAAACAGAGTGAACTGTTTTGTAGAATAGTGTGGCCAGGAAGAGCCTCAGTGAATAATATATTTGTTTATTATTTAATGAAAATGAACACCCTGAATTAAAACATTTTAAGCAATTCAAGGTCCACACAGATTCCAGGGAAACACAAGCTAACAAACAAATTGGTATAACAATATTACGATTCAAAATAAATGTAACAGCACACACAAACACATAGTCTTTGACATCTTATTACTTTTTGATCAATTCTCAATGTGTCTGTCCATATTAGGATACAACTACCATCCCCCTCTGCGTTTCGTTGTGCAACGTGCTTGGAAACTTGCTTGTCTCGTTTAAGTGCCCCACTTGAATGGCGTTTGCCTCTAAAGGACGACGCCATTGCTGAAGGTCACATGCATCGATGGTCAAAATGTTTTCTATTCTCCCGCAGGCGGTGGGTCCTTCACTTCACCTGAAAATTCAACCACTTTTTTTGACTCATCATCTTCCTCATCATCATCTGAGTTTTCTGCCCAGCGTCCGACCCTCCTTACGCCGTCGCCAACCACTGGTGCATTCACGCAAGGGTTGTGGTCATAGATTACAAGTTTCAGACCTTGCAGATGTTTTAAATTCGGAAAGCGGCGTATTTTGTTTCGATCCACATCAATTACTGCAAGAAAGTGCATTTCTAGCAACACAGGTGGGAACTTGCTCAGTTGATTCCCTGCAAGCCATATACTTCGTAGTTCCTCCAGTCCACAAAGCTCAATTGGCAAGTTGTATAGCTGGTTGTAACCCAGATGAAGTGTCTTCAGATTAGAAAGGTGGCAGACCACCTCAGGGAACTCAATGAAACAGTTAGTCTCCAACCACAGCGTATTAAGATCTTTCAGTTTAGCTAGATCCCTGGGGAGGCTGTAGAGCCTGTTGTTGCCTAAGTATAGAATGTTAAGTTGGGGAAGTCTGCATACCGCAGCGGGCAGCTCTTCAAAGCAATTGAAATCCAGAGCTAGGAGCTGGAGTTTTCTTAGACCCTCTAGTTCAACAGGTAAACTGCTGAGGTGATTGTCACTTAAGTAGAGCTTCACAAGTTCATTGAAGACACAGGCAGAAAGGGGCAGCCTACGCAGCTGCCGGCTGCTCAAATCAAGTGTGCGATCCAAGGGCATCTCCCTCAAGTCTCCCACCAAAAATCGCTGACATCGATCTGAGGGAATAAAGGCCACCACACTTCTTAAGGCATTACCCATCCCAATTGTATACTGTTATCTACTCTGTCAGCTACTCTTGTGTACCAGAGACAGAAGTGGGATTCCGGATTAGGGAATCATGGAAGACATCTTAAGGCTGTCCATTCACTTCCTATCATGTGCAGTCTGTGAATGACATTATAGATACATTTAGGATGTGATATTGCTACTACATTGTTATGACATTGAATTAAAGTGTCCTTAGCACATTTGCAATTTTATTTATATGAGTAAACTGTTTTTTGTTATACAATTGTTGATATCCATAAAAGCAATACTTACTTTTCAAGTTTGGCTCTGTTGTAGAGTTGTTTCCTTACAGAGTCTCCATATTTTTTTCTTTGGTACACTCTCTACATGTCTGCTATACAATGAAGAAATGCGTCATTAGAGATCCATTTGTTCAATTTTCCAGGTGCAGTTCTCTATATCTTTCAATAGAACTGAGCTTTGACACTCCAACGATGCCAGAAGCATGCTTCTCTCTCCTCCCCATTTGTGCTTAATGAGTTTTACCCTCTTCCAAAACCTGACAGTATGAAAGAGAGGGGGTAGGGGGGTGAGGGTTGGGCTGGGGGTGGGGGGCTCCGGGTGGTAGAGACCCTTGCATGATCAGAAGAGGCGCTTTGAGATGGTGGGTTATCAACATTCTATACATCCAATGAGCCGGCAAGTGTGTTAGTCAAAGTGGATAAGCCACTGTGAACGGTTTGCTGCAGTGAGTGGAAAAATAAAGTAACACTATAAAAAAAGAGTAAAGAAGCGCATAGGGGGTGGGTGGGGCCTTGAGTACCCTGGTAGGTCTGTGCTTTGTCAGCCCCACATCAAGAAAGCATGTCTGCACTGTGCACATGAGAATTAGCAGAGCATTTTGAGAGTTCTATGAGAACAACTTGGGTCAAATATAAATCTATAAATTATAGTTTCTATTGTCATATAAGTAACTTGAAGTGTCTACTTTTTATTTTTTCAATTCAACATACAAAAAATATACATATATAAACATTTAATTCTGTTACAAATATATGTTAATAAAAAAAAATAACTATATATATGTATATATATAAATATATGAATAACATATGAATTATGACAGTAGTTCCGTATATATATATATATGTGTTTCAAGTTTATGTATGATTTATGTTTAGAATTACGCAAAAATGCTTGGGTTATTATTTTTTAAGATTAGTCAATACATTTCAACAAACTGTTTCAGAATAAGATGAATCCATTACAACTGTCTTTCTCATCACCTTTAACATTTTATTGTGGTTTGTTCAGGTGTAATTTTTAGTACTCTCCCAATGTTCAAGAGGTGCCAATAAAGGTGAAGTTTTTTTTTAATCTTGTATTTAGCTGGTGGGAGGGGACAGAGGATAGTTTTCACATCACGGTTAATTATAGCATGTTTTTAACAGTTTCTCTCAGTAAATAAACTTTTTTAAGTCAACACGTTTTTTCTAGGGGCTGCGTTCTAACCAACAACCCAGTACTAATAATTTGCTCAGAACGATCCTGTATTTTACTGTGCACTTGACAAATAAAACACTTTGGACTCTGGACTTTAATGACAGGCGGGTGTCAGTGGTCAGTATTAAAGTGGGAGTGACTGATCAGCTGTAAGGGCTCGTTGTTGCATAGTGATCTAACAGTGTTAGCAACACTTGTGCAGTTTGCCTATTTCCATGTTTATTCATATTTATTTACAACTGACATGAACATTTTACTATTAAATGTTAGCGGCTGCTAAAATATCATACGTGCGTCTCATTTATTACTCAAACATTTTGTACAGTTAGTAACTAAGTAGGCTATGTGCTTTTTACCATCGAACTAAGTAGAACATAGTAAACAGGTTCACTGTACGGAAATGGAATAGGAGGTTGTGAGGTCAGAGGGTAAAGGCTATTCTTCACTCGATTGTAGAATTCACAGCCATCTTGGATCTAAAAAGAAAAGGAAAATTAATGCGGTAAGGGGTTTCTTTAAAATGTGTCTAATAAAAACACACTCAAACTGACTATTCATAATGTGGAGCAAAGGAATAACCAAATTATCTTTGGTGCATCCATATCGTATATTTTCAGTGTTTTTAGGCACCGTTTGGTTTTTTATTTCGCATCGTTTATTTTCTCTGTTGTGTCTGGCTGCAATGCCCCGCGAACGTAAACTGACTGACTCGAGTAATAATACGGGCAGCTGGTCTTGCTGGATATGTGGACGAATTAGTAAATGCTAGCTGTTATGTAGCTAATAGTAGGCCAAATAGCATCCCTGTCTATGGTCATTAGCAGGCTAAGCAATTTTGGTCGATTTGTTATTACAAGAAAAAGTATTTAGAAAGACAACAATAATATCACGTAAACAGTGAGTTGAATCGGCTAAATGTATTCTTATGTCAGCTGAATGTATAGTGTTTGTTTTGTTTTTGCAGCGCTATTTTGAGCTAACCATACAAGTTAGCTTGCTAGCCAAATAAGCTAGCGTAATGTTTCCGTCCTTATTTACTGAGCATTACCCATACAATGCTGTCTTCGACACTTCTTGTCCAGCTCTAACGCTGGTTTACGTAAAATAACCTGATGTTAGTTACGATACTCCCTACTCTAGTTTACATTAGCTTGTTTTGCTCAAGCTATGTAGGGATGTTTTCTTGCTCTGCAAAATACAACACCATCAACTATACTTCCTTAATACTGGTATAGATGTTCATATAGGTAACGTGAGCGTTATAGCAGTAAGTCTAAAAAAGGAAGACTAATAAACCTTTAGGCCTACTTGCACATGTAATACCTGCAAGATGAAATAGACACAGAATTCTGGAGTAATATAGTTTCTTATTATGTGACCCTATTCATGTCATATCAGTGTGTACATGCAAACTTGGTTGCACTTGTTTTGAGTCTTCCTCCAGATGGATCAATTGGGTTAGGTCTAACCACTGATCATTGTTTACATGTTTTTAGAGTGAAACTGTTCTTTTTATATATATTCGAAATGATATTTCATATTTGCTATTCCTGTTTTGTTGTTTCAGGTGACATAAGGCATGTTCAGTGCCACGAGAAAGAAGTTTGTAGAGTTCGTTGAGGTAGTCGATAACGACTTTCCTGATGAAAGCATGTACTACAGCCAGCCTTCTATGTTCCAACATCGGTCGGACAAAGACGTGAGTTTTTATTGAGTGGCGTCCCCCATTATTGGCTGTAATATTTTCTAGCACTAGTTGTGTTATATCTCCCACTTCAGATGCTGTCGTCTCCTTCACCATCGTCATCAAGTCAACTATCACAGCTTGGTGCAAGTTTGTATGGTCCGCAAAGTAAGTCGGATTCTTCTTATTTGGAGCAAATAAGACGTTCTTGAACTTAAGCTTGAACAGATCTATTTTTCAATCCTGCTTTTTAAATAATTTATATATGTATTTTTAAAGTTATGATGCTATTCCAATTAAGTCAGATTATAATGTTTTTTTTTGTTTGTTTTTTATTGTTTGAGTCACATGCAATAATTAACCTTGTCTCTCTTCTCTTATGCAGGTGCACTAGGCTTTTCAATAAGGGGTATGGGAAACAGCACGGCTCCATTGAGTCGAACTTTAACACAAGGCACCCAGCTACCAAGCCACATAACCCCGACAACAGGGGTTCCCACAATGCCCCTCCATACACCTCCATCACCCAGCAGGTATTGGGGGAGGTGTTTTGGGGTGTACTCGTTTTGTTTGTATGAGTGAGTGAATGTATAGGATATTTGTATGTTTGGGAAAGAGAAAAGGGGTAAGGCAAAGAACGAAGGCTCAATCTACTAAGTAGTTGTCTCCATTGTTGTGCAGGGGGACTTTGCCGATGAACTCAAGGAACATGCTGAACCATTCCCAGGTGGGGCAGAGCATTGGGATGAGTGGTAGGACTAACAGCATGGGCAGTTCAGGACTTGGCAGCCCAAACCGTAGTTCTCCCAGCATCATCTGTATGCCTAAACAACAGCCAGCACGCCAGCCCTTCACCATCAACAGGTAGCCTTGGCCAGCAAAAGCTTCCGTGCTTAGACATATCTGTGGTGCCATTGTGCACTCTGTGCATCAGTATCCCATTCTGACCCACTGTTGTGATATATGCTTGGATATGATAAAGCACATTCTTGTTGTATTATGCTCTTGTTTCTTAGATTCTTTTTTTTATTTTGGGGACAAGTTGTCAAAGTGTCTTTTTTCTTTCAGCATGTCAGGATTCGGAATGAACCGGAATCAGGCGTTTGGGATGAACAATTCGTTATCGAGTAACATCTTCAATGGCACAGGTGAAACCCCTCTGTCATGTGTAATAATGTTGGTCTACTATACATTTAGGTTATTTCACAAAGTAAAGTGATCTCTGTGCAATGCGAGCAAGGTTTAATTTGATATTTAAATCAACTACCTTGCTAATTTGCAATTGACTGTGACACCTATCGTAAATAATGTGTCTATTGTTTTTTATAGACGGCAGTGAAAATGTTACAGGGCTTGACCTGTCGGACTTTCCTGCATTAGCAGACAGAAGTCGAAGGGAAGGGAGTGGGAATCCAACACCTTTGCTGAACCCATTAGCTGGAAGGGCTCCCTATGGTGAGACTAATGGCTGGATCACTGGTTGAGCGCTAAACTACTTAGAGACGGTGTCTTGCTGTCTTATATAGTATTAAAGGGATGTCTTACGTCACTATGAGTGGCGGGATTAGAAATTAAACTTTAACATTTTTGTTTTCTACTCTCTGTACCCCATCACCAGTTGGCATGGTGACGAAACCTTCAAACGATCAGACGCAAGATTTCTCAATTCATAATGAGGATTTTCCTGCACTACCTGGCCCAAACTACAAAGATCCTACGTTGAGCAATGAGGAAAGCAAAACTGTGAGTTTGCAGTTATTAACTTGGCTGTGTTGATCCTAATATTTTGCATTGATTTATAATTATTTGTACTGTTCTCAACCTTTATCAACTCCTCCTTTGTCTTCCAGAACTTAAACTCGACAGGTAAAAGCACATCCAGTACAGACGGGCCTAAGTTCCCTGGGGACAAGGCAACCTCAGCACAGAACAACAACCAGAAGAAAGGTATCCAAGTGTTACCCGATGGTGAGACCCTCAATATTTCACTTCATTTATTTATTTATTTATTGTTCGGATATTTTGGTAAACAAAAGTAGTTTGTTGAGTTTTAACTTCTCCACTTCAGCAACAACAACTTAAGCATTCGGGTTATTTTTATTCTCTGTTTTTTGAAATTGTTTAATATGTTATAACTTTAAAGGTCGGGTAACAAATATTCCCTCGGGAATGGTGACGGACCAGTTTGGGATGATTGGCCTGCTGACGTTTATTCGGGCGGCAGAGACGGATCCAGGAATGGTCCATCTGGCACTGGGAAGTGACCTCACAACACTGGGTCTAAACCTCAACTCGCCGGAGTAAGTCTACTGATTTAATAAATTTAAGATGTTTAATGATGTATCATGATCTTCAGCAAACCTAACATGTTTCTGTAAATTATGAATTTCACTATCTCTCTGTACAGAAACTTGTATCCCAAGTTTGCATCTCCTTGGGCATCCGCACCATGTCGACCTCAAGACATTGGTAAGATAAAGGTGTCCATGAAAAATTGTCAGATGTTTCCACTGTGATGAAGCCACACACTGGCAAATATTTACTATTATGTTTTTCAGATTTCCATGTCCCTTCAGAGTACTTAACCAACATCCACATAAGGGACAAGGTAAGTTTTGAATAATTCAATCTGTCTTGTCGAAATATTGTCACTGTGAGCTTTTTATGGGTTATTAATTTGTTTGAACTATCGCCTACTCCTTGTGCCTCTTCTAAGCTCGCTGCAATTAAGTTGGCTCGTTATGGCGAAGACCTATTGTTCTACCTCTACTACATGAATGGAGGAGACCTGCTACAGCTTCTAGCAGCAGTGGAGCTGTAAGTTTTAGTGATACTGCTAATTGATGTTACTATTTTGGATTTATTTAATAATCACACTGTACACGGTACTAAGCGGTGTATATAAATGTCATTCACAGTTGTTCAAATAAAGTTTAGGGATTAATAAGGGGTATTCTTGGGTTTTCCAGCTTTAACCGAGACTGGCGGTACCACAAGGAAGAACGGGTGTGGATCACTAGGGCACCAGGCATGGAGCCCACACTAAAGACCAATACCTATGAGAGGGGGACATACTACTTCTTTGACTGTCTTAACTGGAGGAAGGTAGCCAAGGTAAAGGTATTGTCTTCAGTATCTCATTGCTTCTCTGACTCATAGTCCCTACTAAAGTACCTGTAACACCCTTAGAATTGAGGATACAATGGAGACCTGATAAGTTTTAGTCTCAATTGTCACTGTATTCCTGCAAGGACACTAGGGTTATGCCTTTTGAATCATCAGTGCTATGGAAATCACATGTTTCTTTTGTATATTTTGCCTTGCTCTTTTAGGAGTTTCACTTGGAGTATGACAAGCTAGAAGAGAGGCCCCACGTTCCATCAACGTACAACTACAACCCAGCCCAGCAGGCCTTCTAAGGCCCTCTTATGTCAATGGGGTAATGCTGTCCCTGCACATTACCCTTTCAACCAAACGGGGGCGCTGTAGCCCAGGCATTCTGGTTTTTATTCCTTGAGGATCTGGCTATTTGACTTCTGAGGAGGGCTTGCCACCGTACATGGGTGGGGAAAAAGAGCCTTGCCTTTTCAAATTATGTGCTGCCCAAACACCAACACTTGTTCTGTTTTTATTCCTTATTTCCCTCATTTTTGTTTTGCGTTCTGAGCAGGGTCTGCGTTTTGTTTACGTCTGAATCTGAAGCCTGTTTTGTCCAAGGCAGGAAGTCCGACACACTTGACAATGACAGAGAAAGGCATATGCCTCATGTTTCCAGTGTTATGAACAGAGAAAGGTGGGGAAGGCAAAGCTAGAACGCCATCCTCCTGTGAGAACGAAAGGGTGGGAGAAATGCAATGTTCATTGTTGCACTATATTTAGTAATAAAAGAACACGAAAAATGTTTGTGCTTTTCTATGTGAAAACACTCCCTCTTGTTTTTTTTTATATGACCAACTGATCACATGGCATCTCCTAGTTCAAATTGTTCTTTTCCCCTTCTTAACATTCCCTCTCTCACCTGAATCTGCACCATTGTCATTTGTTCAGAGATTTCTGTCCTTCTCCTTTGGGCAAAAATCTTAAAGGTTTCCATAACCAATGGATAAGTTTCATGGACATTACCAAACTTCATTGTTCCAGAGCAAGCAAAACACTTTCCAATCTTTGTTACGATTTTGTAATAAATGTGTACATTTTTTTTTAGTTTTGGACATCACATAAATAACTATATGTATGTACGAATGTGTATATATGATATATATATATATATATATGTATGTATATATATATATGACATCTATTTTGGAAAAATGTTGCCCTGCTTTGTATCTCGTTTTTATGAGGTGAGCATGGATGCAATATGTGTAAAAAAAACAGGATATTTCTTGATCTGCTGGACAGGGTTTTGCCTGACACTGTGGGCACTTAAGACAAAGAATTAAAATGTCAAATGAGGAAAGGTCTGATTTCTCAACAAACCCAGGACCTCTACTTCAAAGCGAAAATAAATCTGTTTATTCTTGAAGACGGACACATTTCAATATAGGGTTGTTTGAACAGCAGAATTTCATAGGAAAATAAAAATGGATAACTATCTGAAGAAAAACTTACTACCAGACCAATCTTGTATTTTCTGAAGTTCAAAGCTTTTCTTTGTAATAAAGCAGAAAAGGCTTTCCTGAATCTTTTGGGTGTGTCTTTTACTATAGGAATGTAATAGTTGTATTGTAGAACATAGGAATGTTTATGTGTATACACACCATCGTGCTTATCCAGTAAAACCTTTGTTTTTTAAATTTTTATATTGTTGGCAGCATATATTTTCACTTGCTGAAATTAGAATAGTGTTAAAAGTCTAAAAGTGTTCACCCTAATTCATAAACTGCTCTTAAAAGCAAACATCTCCAGGACAATTAAAATAAACATCAGTTATTGGCCACCATTTTCTTTTATGGTGGTTATTATATTTAGAAGAGCCATGGATCACAGAAAAAATATGCAAAAGCATGTAAAACCACCAGCAGATACGAATTGATAAAAACATTTTACCTTCCTATCAAAACCTGACAAAATACCAAATGTTAAATTATGACAAAATACCAAATGTTTATTAGGTTAAATCGGAATAACTTCTAATGCAATGTATGAGCAAAAGATTGACTGGGCATATGCCTGAGGAAGTGCTACATTGAAAATGAAAATATAGAATAATTTGGCTTGTACAAGAACGGTCAAAGTCTTATAAGTTAAAACACACAAGTTCAAATTGCTTGAGTAAACACAAATGTGTTAAAAACTGAAAACCAACATTTGTTATAAGAGAACCCATGTTCATGTACAGAGATACATACACTTTGACAACATATGATTAGTCAAATTAAAAATTCTACAAAAGCTGCCACAAGAAATCTGCAGTGACAAATATTCCAATTTCATCACAAAAATAAGATACAAATAGCAAATACATAAAAAGTACAAAGCAGAACAGTTTGAAGAATGCACAAAACAACAACAACAAAGTAATGTATGATGTTGAGTTCATGATCGTTACAAGATTCTAGGAAAAATGATACAGCAGCGGATCGAGGTCAACCCTAGGTTTACTTTGCGACTCTACTTAAGAGTCACAATAGATAGTACATAGTCAACTACAAAAGTACCTACTTTTTTTAATTGGCATTGCTCAAAATACCAACTTGTGAAAGACTGCCTCACAATCATAGCTTCAAGACAGCAAATTAAAGTAACCAAAATTGACAATATTAAAACAAAGCTGAAGCTGGAAGCTAAAATCTAATTGCACTTCCCCCCCATGCTATTTAGCTCACATGTTAAGCTGACATCATGGCACTTGGAATGAAGGTGAAAGCAATGATATAACATTAATGTAATTGTACACATGTATGTGGTTTCAGATTAGTCTCATAATTACACTACTCATGTTTATGTGAAAAGGGCAAATTATTCCTCATTAACTGTCCAATATTTTGTCAGGCTGACTCAGACTGTTCAATACTTAACCCTAGTATCATAGGAGAAAATTCCACTGTCTTTGTTCTTCTGTTTGGTAATGTTTTTTAAAGTTAGCAATGGAATCTGAACAGTCAATTTACTGCAGGTTCAGTGGGGGTCAAGCCATCTGAAGAACTGTTGCCAACTCCTGCTTTAACAGCCTCCTCTAGAAAGGAAAACAAGAATTAGACTAATGGTAACCTTAAAAAGTATATTGGTTAATACATTTATTAATACATGGGTAACACAGTGTCTCATTATGATTTGGTGCATTCAAATGTTGTGTAGAACACAACATGGGTTACAAACTTGTGATGAGCTTGAATTCCATGAAAAATCAATTTCACAGCACAAATGTAAATATCCCATAGTAATAAAAATCTGCATATTACCTTTATCCTTTTTTTCCTGAGTCTCTTCTGCTGCTGTTTTATCTGCTCTGAAGAAAATTCGAGCACTGCTCAAGGAGAAGTGAAGTAACTCAAACTCCTGCGGAAGTAAAGCAAAAACAATCGATAACCTTTGTTACAGAGTTTAAAGCCAAATACACATTACTCCTAGAGCAAACTTTCCCAATAATGGTGTACCTGTAGGTAGATGTCTAGCCTCTTCTGTGTGAGGTTCATAGTCTGCAAGAGCTTCTCATCCTGGCTGGTAGACTGAACGCTCTGTTCTTTCACCACAGCATTCATCTCCTTCAAGTACTTGTCCCTCACCGCCTGGAACCAGTGCAGAGAGTCAAATTCCAGATACTGGTCCAGTAACTTCAGAATATACGCCACGCCTGAGGAAGGAAAGAAGGTAGGACCGGAGGTAAAAGCGATGCTGAAAAGTAAGACCCAACAATAGCTAACTTAACTCTCGGTTGATTCTCTGAAATATAACCTGACTAGAAATGGTTTGGTGCTCTCGTGGAAAACTCACCCATGGCAAAACCATCATCAGTGAAGGCAGCGCCTCCTTTGTTCTTTTTGTTAAGCTTCTCTTTACAGCTTATAGAATGCTCAACAAAATTCACTGTCTGTAGAAGAATTTAGAGGTTAATTTTTTGAGTCCAATCTTAGCTTTCCCCTAAGAGCTTCATTTGGCAAAGGGGATGCATATTGGACAGGGTAATAAAAGCAGGCCAACTGTAAGTAATATTGAAGACGGGGATACCATATTCAATATAAGTGGGAGAAATGAATAGCATTTAGTGACATTTCAGGGGGGAAATGCCAGCTTTCCACACCCACACACAGAAAAGAAAAAAACTGACCAGTGGAGGTACAATCATGTAGAAGTTTCTAAGGTGCATGTTCTTGACACTGCGGAACTCCGGTGCAAACACCCCAACCAGCTTCTTGAAGTACTCTGTTCCCTCAGCAGAGTTGCTGGTCAGATCCCCTAACACTGAGTCCAGGACACTAACAATAAAATATTAAATAAGATCCAGAAAAACAAACAAAGAGACAGACAGAAAGACAGACACATCGCCAAACATACAGAGAAAGGTAAAGAAAGAGCAATAGAGAAAAACATACCCAAACACAGCCGTACGAGGAGAGTTGTTGAACCTACCTTGCTGCTTTCTGGGTCTCCTCTGACAGTCCTTCCTCCTTCACCAGCTCCTCAAAGTTCACAATGTCCTCCAGATCAGGGACAAATCTAGGGACACGATCAACTAGTCAGAGGCGTTATTGCCAGTAACAGTTTGATCATCAGAACTACAAAAGTGTTTAATGTCTTATTGTGACAGCCTTTGTTCTAGTACCGAATGGCACTGCTGCAACAGTGTAGTCCCCCTGAACGAATCATCCGTACGTAGCCCATGGCATTACCTGAGAAAAAGGGAGAACAGGGAACGAATGTCAAGAGGGAGAAGGAGATCATTCCTGGTAATCGATCTAAAAAATAAATAAAAATACATCCAGTAGGACGCCTGCCAATTATATTACCAATCTGGCTGATGAGTTGCCTGAACTGATCGAGGTAACTCTGTCCATCCGGTGAGATTCCCAGCTTCCTAATGCCTCTGTTAAACTTCTCAGCCCGGTCGAATGGGTACTGCGTCCAAGAAACACAAACACGGCTAGACGCATCGCACAGCTTTTCATTTATATTTACAAATTGCAACAAAGACTTCTTAATTTAGGGTGTCACCATTTTTCCCTTGAGTTTTGATGTTATGACTTCGACAGGACTTTGATATGAAAAGACATTCAAGACATACTGTCTGAATTGACGTATTTAAGTGGTGTCGGTGAGTGAGCTGATACCTTCTGGTCAGACTGGTCCTTGGTCTCTCTGAAGTAGCGGATATCTTTGATAAGCCTCGATTTTATATGTTCGTCATACATGAACTGACTGAATATGTAGAATTTCTTTCGTAGAAACTGGTATGTGAAGTTCACCTGATAGAAGGGGGAGAAACAGAATGACAAAAAAGGGGGGGAGGGATAATTAGTCCAAGTGAGTGTATGGAAGTTCACACAAACACAAAGAACAGTCAAACGAACATGCAGTCCAATCAAACAAACACGCAGTCCATAGAAACGAACACACAGTCCAGAGAAACGAACACACAGTCCAGTCAAACAAACACACAGTCCAGTCAAACAAACACACAGTCCAGTCTAACAAACACACAGTCCAGTCTAACAAACACACAGTCCAGTCTAACAAACACGCAGTCCAGTCTAACAAACACGCAGTCCAGTCTAACAAACACGCAGTCCAGAGAAACGAACACGCAGTCCAGTCAAACGAACACGCAGTCCAGTCATCTCACCGTTGTATTCATGATTCCTGTACCATGTGTGCGGATAGAGTTGGCGATGTGGCGAATGTTGATGGTGTTTAAGTGCTTGTTGTTGCTTGCCTTTTCTATGAAGATCTGAGGGGGGGGGGGGGGGGAACATTGCAAAAAATTAAGCAAAATCCGTTACGTCACTCTGAATGCATAACCGTGTACGTGGTTACCTGGTTGTTGAGGTTGTAGAGGTAGCGAGACACAAATACGTGGATGTTTCGCATGATCTCCAAGACGTCCAATCCCTGAACAGACAAACCAAAACGTAAATCAAAATCAACGACATTTCTGACCGACGTTCCACAATACATTGTCACAGAACACAACCCCACAACACCACACACACCTGCTCCAGTGTCTGGCTGGGTAGGTGAGCCTCAGTCATCTTCAGTCCGTAGCGCTGTGTAGCTAGGTTCCTCATCTCGCTGTAGGTTGCCCAGTCGTGAAGGGCCACAGTGGTCAGGTTGTAAAATGTCTTATCCAGGTAGTGTGTCACGTAGGCTGCAAGGACAACACATTCCCATTCGCTTTTCCGTATGGCAAAAATTGCATTGAAAGGCAGTTTTATGCAAATTAACATTGAAAAACAATCGTTTTTGCAGAAGAAAGGAGAATGTACCTTTGATGTGGACAAAGCGATTGAAGAAGCGGATGGGATTGAGGGAAAAGAAATGTGCAAGGTCCTTCATGCCAACTTTAAAGGGGTTTCTGTCATCCAGTTTTAGGTGTGTGTGCACGGAAAGACGCAAGTCCTTCTCAATTTCCTTACAAAGCTTATCCAACAGGTGCTACAGGAAGAAGCGAAAATTACTGAAGTGAAAAGACATTTTAGAGAAGCATCGATCCATGTCGGTTGTGATACCAGCTATGTGGTAATCCTATCAAAACTGAAAATACCCGCTTTATAAATCTGTATGACTGCATGGCTTACCCACAACGGTCACTTCCTCTTTACCTCATTAAAAACGTCCATGATCTCCTTGTCGTAGCTCTCGAGCAGCTGGTCACACGACTCTATGTGTTTGGCATGCAGCATGGTGGGTACGCTGTCCTTCAGTGCACTGAACATATACTGTGCCCACCCATTCCAGAAAAGGAGAGCAACAATCAACATAATCACCCAGCCCATGGGAATACCGAAAACTGAAAGTGGGGGAGAAAATAAAGTGAGTCTTACGTGTATCCGTGCAGCATCCACAGCGTTGTCATACACGCCATCCAGGTAGATGGGAAACACGGCTCTGTGCCAGTACAAGAAACTGCAGTCACATTGAACTTTGACTCTGGAGAGAGAAAGGAAATCCTTGTGACATCCAGTGAACTCTGTAGAGTGTCAGAGCTTTCAGATTGGTTTCATATCGAAAATCACTTGGTGATGCATGTCAAAAGGCTTGATTTAAAACAACCCTAACCTTTCCCTGAGCTCACTAATCAAGTCGAGCTTCTTCAGCACAAGCTGTAGTGGTAGCAACTCCTCGTCTTTAAAGGTTTTCTGAAAAAAAGTTTGGAATCCTCAATACACGTCACAACGGAGAATACATTTACATGATTTAACTTAACTAGCATAAAGCGCTTTTTAAATCACGTTATCAAAAGTTACCATCTGAGTGCCAACGCTGAGAGCCAGAGACAACACTAGGCGGCGCTCCTTGGTGCTGGGCCCGCTGAGAGCATTCTCTGCCAACACCAACGAAGAAAGCACGTCCAAACGCTGCTCGCTGTACTTCTTATCGGAGATGACTCTTTTCTGCCGGACAAACGTTACTGGATAAGAGAAGCGTATCCATGAGGAGTGCTCATTGGTCTGAATTGCGTTTACCTTAGCAGTGCCGATGGAGCTGAGGGCCTGGGACTGCAGATGCTGAGTGATGTGAGAAACTGAATCGGCTACAACCATAGACCGTCTGTGGAACGTATGCTCCACTGCCTGAGGAACAATTGGAATGTTAAACACTACTGTCAGACATCAAGACAGGGAGCCAAATCATGGACTGAACAGACACACAGTACCTTCAGCAGCTCAACTAGTCTGCAGAGGGATTTTACAGACGTCTTTGTCATGGGGCTCTGCATCGACATGTACAGGTTCATGGTGGTCTTGATAATAGTGCCTATACTGTAGGCGTAGAGGATTCCCTGTTGAGAAACAAAGAAATATTTGCGAATTTAAAGGTGACTTAAATGTATGTAAGCAACAAAACAAAACTTTGATGTATAGGATTAAATGGAACCATTAGTGAATAGCATACAATTGATTTAGATCCTTGTGCAATTGTAGGGGGGTCTATCCAAGTGCATGTCATCTTTTACCTGCACAAATACATTACATCTGCTGCTCAAGTCTTCTGCCAGCTTGTCGCTGCGCTGCTCCTTGGACAAAATAGCCTCCATCTTCATCATCCAGGATGTCACAAACACATAGTAGGATTGTACATCCCTGAGGAAGCGGCATCACAGATTAGTGCATATGATGGCATGATAGAGCAAAACTGAATTATTTTTGAGCGACTGTCAAGTGGTAACACACACTAAAAAAATAACATGTATAATTCGTTAATTGACTAACTTAGTCAGTGTCTGTGCTCTCTGCTGCAGGTACGTATCTCTTTGAGCTTTGATGCCCAGCACGCTCTTCTTGTCCATAAGTTTGGCCGCAGCGGGAACCTTGGCAATCAGGAATGTGTCCGGGTACCAAATTATGTTTGCCGTCAGAGTCACTGCGGGAACCTATATGGAAAGCTCAGTATCACAGACCGGAAAACAGAATTTGCACATTACAGAGAGAGAGAGAGTGTGTAGCAAAATGTAAAACACACATACCAACACAGAGATGAACACACCTTTTTACAAACATCTAGTAGAGCTTTGTAGAGCTTCTTGTCTACGGTTCTAAAAATGTGAAAGTGGAGAACAAAGAGACAACAGACGCCCGCATATTTATCCCTCTGATCAATCTCTGAAGGCTCACCTGTAAACAAAGTAAAAACACATTTTGAAGCCACGCAACTTGTCCCTTCAAGATAAGTTAAATAACTTTCTATTGGGGTTAATCACTGACCAAGCTTGGATTCCACATGGTTAAATATTGTGCGTATATTGAGGGCAAATTCTTCTGCAAATGCACTGTTTTTAGAGACAAAGGTTCCCTCTCCCGAGTCATCAAACCTCTGATCCACACACATCTGCCAGGATCAAAGACATTAAAATAAATGTTGTGCTCCTTGAAAACCTGGAGAGGAAAACCTCAGATCATTATGTCAAATTACCAAAGAAGGATAAAGTTGAATAATGAAATCACCTGAAAAATAAAGCCATCCAGGAGCTGTCCCTCCAACCTTAGCAGCAGCTTCTCAAATGGTTTGAGCTTCTCCTCACGAATTTCAAACTTGCCAGGGTTATGGTGCACAGACTTCAGTAACCTTAGCATAAATATAGTACAAGAGGACAGGGGGAATACGAGAAGACTGAATTAGGGTCTTATCCTCACATACTGTGCATGTTTATAATTTTGTTTGTGTACCTTTTGTACATCCTCCAGTGTTCTTTCAGAGTGGCATGATTTTCCATAATCTCGTCCAATGTGAGCAGGACCACCAGTAACTCCCCTAAGTGTTCATATACAGTCTGCACACACAAACAATAAGCAGTTAGGTCATATAACATAAAATAATGACTTACACAATATTCTATTCATCCCCCCAATGTTGTTTATATTTATTTACCTGAAAATGGACCCCAGATGATTCAATGAGTTTAGATGCATTCCTATAAGAAATTTGAATGTTATTTAAAAAAAAAAAAACTTGAAATGGAAATCACTTTAAAAATACCTCAACTCACTAAAACTTGCTACAGCGAGTCTTACCTGTTGCTGTTGTAAAGGGCAGCAAGTTGATGAACAATGTTGACCACAACTTCAAAGCATCGTGACACAAAACAAGACAGCTCCTGTGAAGTAAGAAATTTGGGATATTGTGATAAGATGTTACAATATAGATAAAGTGGAAAAGGAATGCCTTCCTGGAGCTTACCTGAAGAAATGAGATAAATCTACCCATCTGAACCTGTGACTCTCCCTCCACAACACTAGTGTCAGACACTGTAAAATATACACAGATGCATCATAGTTGGACACATTTAATATGGCGGGAAAATATGCAATAACAAAATCCGTAATTTATTATATATATATATATATATATATATATATATATATATAT
>JAVQJS010118887.1:0-15753 GCA_036024795.1 Galaxias rostratus | reverse complement strand
AACAGCAGAGAAAACTAGCCTCCAGCTTCAGGACAGATTCCTTTAAATAGCAGTTTTTAAAATATCAATTATTACTAAATAGACACATCTAAAAACACTAACGATTTCTCAAATATAAGATGTATTAAAACACTTTTACATACAGTTAGAAGTAGCCTACTTGCATTCATTCAATCACCAATTTTCACCAACAAAACACATTCACTCCCAAAAAAAATTAAAAATAAGATGTACAATTAAAATAAAGCACTTTTCTAATCAAAAAGACACTTCCAAGCAAAACGGTTATCAAAGAAATTATATTAATATTTCAATAATTTTTACTTCAAATGGACTAGGCAACGTTTGGTCGGGTAACTAGTAATATGTACTAATGCTCACAGTGATTCTGGTAGATTCAGTCCGCACACTCAAAGAAACGGAGGTTCCCAATCATTTCGCCTATAAATACACAAGTCCAAAAAACCAAAATACACGAGGGAGATTCATACACGAGTAGCAGACACACGTTGAATGTGGGGAGGGACGTCGGATTTGTGTCATGATTAGCGGGTTATACACTTTCCCTAACCGGTCAGATTCTTTCGGGGTTTGAGAGATGTTAGTATAACATACATTACTTAAAGGCTACAGTGTGTCCTGCTGTAACCAGGCGAACCCGGAAGCGTTCTTCGACTCAACAGTCAGAATCTTAGCCCAAACCCGTTCAGTTCCAGTGATGATAGCATACAGGACCAAGGTAAATTATTACAGCAGCATTTCCATTCTATTGTACAAAGCTGGCTGGTATCCCCCTCAAAATACAAAGACCTGCAAGACATTTCTGAAAGCCTGCACAGACAATAGAGTGTTGTTCTAATTATTGGTCAACACCTTAAGATCCTTACTAAGGTTTGTAAAGTCAGTTCCTCCCTCACCCCCTAAGCTGCATTGATTTGACCTAGAAACAAAGACTGTGATAAGAAACGTGGCAGAAGCTGTGCTGTTCTTTCATGTCTCTTCTGGAAAAAAAAAATTCTGGTAGGTCAGCTAATATATAACTTTGTGCACATTTAAAAATCCGTCCATAAAGAGAAGAATCCAAACCCTGGAACGGCAACCCTTTTTAAATCCACTGACGCACAAAAACTACAAAGCCCTACCCCCCCACCCCCCACCCCCCACCCTCTCCCCCAAAAATAAAAATAATGGCAAAAAAAGGACTGGAGTTGAAAAAAAGGAGAGAAGAAACCAGGCAACAAGGAAATGGCCTTTCAAAGGTTTGAAGATGGAAGGTCATAGGTCGCTGAAACACTGCTCCAAAGGTGTTTTGAGGAGGGGGGGGGGGGGGGGGGTCAGTCCTGCCTCTGGGGAATACAGCCCTCCATCTCCACCACCTCAGGCCAGCCTTCGTACTTGTTGGTCTCCGCGCTGTTCTTGATGTACTGGGGGAGAAAAGATCTCACAGTGAGTGGAGGGAACTTCTGGGCCGGCCACTTCCAGCGAAATGGGACTGGGACACGAAAGATTACTGACCCATAGCTAACTCTGACGGCTGTGCCATTGTCAGCACAGTTACACAACCACAAGCCATTCAGGTTTGGCCAGGAACAAAATAAGCCATGACAAACATTCTCAAGCACACTGTTTTAGGTGTTCTGGACTTTTGATGTATTTAATTTGAATGTATGATAGCTTGTTTGTTTATGTGGAAGTGATTATCCCAATTTAATTGGGCTAATTAAGAGAGGGTGAATATTAGTTGATTTTTATAAACCTTATAATGAAATAGTAATAATAAAGGTATTTCACACATGCGCATTTAAATAAATAAACTACTAACGTTAACTTGTGTTCTAGTAAGTAGCTGAACTAACTAAACTAAACTAAGTCGCTAACAAGTTCAAAGACAATGCGACCAAACCAGTTCGGCTCCGAACCCTTTGTATGCATCTTGTTGAATGTATGATAGCTTGTGTGTTCATGTGTAAGGGTAACTTGATAGACATCATGTAAAATGGTGAAAATCCTTAACCGCCTCATGGCGAATGAACGCAAAGTTTTTTGATATAAATAAATAAAAATGAATATATCAGATATCTAAAGCTAAAGCCTTCGAAGGTCGACATTTTTCTTATTGTACGTCATCTAGGCACGTTTTCAATGTCCCTACTAGGTATTCTAACCGAACAGCCTTGATTGGCTGCTTGATTTCAGAAGAGTAAAGGCTTGTTGTTACCTGCTCGAAGGGACTCTTGGTTTTGATGCCTTTGCCTCCAACAAAGATCCAGTTGTCTCGGAAGCCCAAGGAGTTAATGCTGGAGCTACCCAGCTCACTGATCAGCTTCCTTGCTTCGTCATTTAGTCTAGAATATATAAAGAAAGACATTCAAAAGGAAACTTTCTTTGAGTCTTGAACCTTTTGAGATGCACAAAGTTGTATAATAAACTGCGCACTCAAAGTATATAGACCCCTTCACTATTTTTCAAAATGTGTTGTGTTTTTGACAGATTTTAAAAATTTATTATTTATGTTTTGTTCTGCTTAAGCTACACCAAATGCCCCATTAACGCGAAATCAAATACAAGTTTGTAGAAACGTGTGCAAATGTGAGGGGTCCGAATTCTCTCTGAATGCACTGTACATAAAGGGCATTGCTGAACCTACAGACCCATGGCCTTACTTTGTGGCAGGGTCATCAAATGTTGCCATCATAACAACCGTCCCGTCTTCAATTTCTTTCAGGAACTTTATCAAGGGGGCCACATCTGCCAGGGGGACAAAAACAACGATTAGATTTCACGCCGTTATGACATCGTAGATTATGTGTTCTTAGATGTCCTCACCTCCAGCCCACATGTCGAAATAACTTGTTGCAGTAAGCTCGCCCGTCTTTCCTATAGAAGACCCACAAACCCAAGTAAGGTTAAGATTCACATACATTCAGATCATTCAGTGATTCTCCTTATAAGCAACACAGCATTTAACTCATGTGAATACAAAAATGCCATAACATTTTTTTTATCTAGAATGAGTCTAACCATCAGTCCATAAAGGCTCATCCAAAATTGTTTTCAATGACCAATTTGCAAACGGGAGGGGCAACCCATCCTTATCCAGAATAAGTGGCGCAAGAGTTTACTCTGTCACGCCAAGTCAAACTGACTCCGTAGCTCCTTCCTATCACCACCTGCTGTGTAAGTGCTTCAAATTTCACATTGTTTGATCAGATCTTTCTCGTCTTAGGTTGACAGCCGTGGTCAAACAAGATAACAGCAGCCTGCTCTGTTCCGAGGGAGCAGGTGCTAAGCGATGCCGTGACTCAAACACAGGGGTGATGCATGACGTGGCGCTGGGCAGGGTTTTACCATTAACCAGAGCGATGTTGATTCCCCGTCCCACGTTGTTCTTGACTCCGCTCATCAGTCTGGAAGAAAGGAACAGCGATAGGGCATATTGAGAACGCCATGGTGTGACCCGTGGTTGGCGTAGCATACAGTGGCGTCGTCTTAATAATAATTCATAACATTTATATAGCGCTTTTCCAAATGCGCAAAGACGCTTAAGAAAAAATAAGACGTCTGTGAAGGTGCTCCGTGTTTTGTTTCGACAGACGGTTTAGCTGAAATGGATTTTGAAACAGATGCAGTTATGTCACGACGATTCCTACATTTTGTCCTCCAGGCAGATTTTGGGGCCCACCACGCTGGCAGCTCCACTGGCCATTTTGAAGGAAAGGTGGTCAGAGGGACACTGCTTGCTCAGACCGCATTTGGTCCTGGGCGGCTGGGTGCCTGAGAAAAGAAATACCAAGTTTTTGAAATGATTTTGCTTTGTAGGACAAAGCACACGAACGCACGCACGCACGCGTGCACACACACACACACACACACACACACACACACACACACACACACACGGCTCTATTCGTTTACTGATTTATTCATTCATTCTCTTATTGACTTGAGGCTCACACACACTAAAAGCCACGCCTAGTCTCTCTAATGTCTAAGGTCAACACTAGGTGTAGTCTCTGACCTCATCTAGAACCCGCCTGCAATTTAGTGGCGGCAAGAGAAAAGTGAAATAGAATGAAACACACATTTATATAACAACATGAAAAAGTAAATAGAAGTAGTTAATAACTGACAAGGGATTGTACACACCTACTTCCTCCACCGGCATGGATCTTGCTGAAAGAGAAAAAAAATTATTCACGTTACTTCATCTTGCCAACCCTTCTGCCTACTATCATAGACATTTAAAGGAAAGCATGAGCTAAGTGTTACTTTAGCAGGTGGAGACGAATAAGGAACCATAGACAGGAACAGGTGCTCAATTATTTTTAAGTGGTAAGGAAACAAAACCAATAGTTCCACCTTATTTTCAATACGACGCGAGAAGACCACAGTTCAAAACAATGATTTATGTATCCAAGTCGAATAATTTTAACAAATGTGAGCTTTAATAACAGGCAACATCATGTTTCCTGTTATTATCGGAATGACAGAGAAAGCGATGTTGATTGGCAGTTCCAATATGTATTGAGGCGGTTAATATAATAATAGAGGTTTTGTGTTGCGCCGAAGGTCAGGTTATTAAGTTTGCATTCTAAAGTACTAGCCCTGCTAACATAATCACTGTTTTGACATCATGCTAACAAGGTATTGGCCAAAAAAAAATTTAAAATAAAACTGCCCCTTCGAAAGGAACTCACCAAACATGTTGCCCATGTTGAAATCCATATTAATTTCCAGCAGCTCAAAGGCCAGGAACACAGCCAAGAACAGGACAGACGCAAGGACAACCAACTTTAAAATACCTGTAATTTGGATGCAAAAATACATACACACAAAGTAGAAGCATTATTAGAACATTGGACAAGCCATCTAATTACTTTAAAATCCAAGCGCATCTAATTATGAGTACTTATATTTGACGTAAAGAAGAGGCAGAAGGGCAGTGATAAAGAGAAAGAATTATAAATAAAAAGTGAGAATGGCGAAGTTTGAATAGACTAAGCAAAGAGGTACGAATAATAATAAAAAGTTCAAATTGAAACGTTTGGAAGGAGACACGCTTAAATGGAGAGACTAAGTGAATGGCAGCGGGCTACCGTCAATAACATACCCCCGGCTCGGACCATCGTGACAGGAAGCGTGACGAGTCAGTGTGTCGTTCAAGCCCTGGTAAAGACAAAATCCTTCAGACAACGAGAGGAAGAACCTAAATTACCCGTTTGCCTGAAAAAGTACTGGTCTAGGGACATGCTAGCCGTTGGCTAGGGAATACAAGTCGTCTACGGTCTACCTAGGCTGGCTTTCTTGCATACATAGCTTGCAGGAAAGCACATGACTACTGATTTAGTCACACTTTCTTGCAAAACTTCAAAGCGACATTTAACGCATTTTTTCGACTGGCAAAACAATATAAACACTGTCACCGAAAGTACAACAAATAATCCATAGTTAGCAAAATATTTCTTACCAGGGAAATGAAATGATAAAATCCCCACAATGCCTTTCTGTAAGACACATCTATTTCACGCTTTATTTGCTGGTCACGCCTTCTTTGCGCAGTAGTTTTGAGCAGTTCCGTAATTCTTTTCAAAGTAAAAGGCACCAAAACCAAAATATTTTACAATTAAATTGAATGCAACTTATTGGTGAAATCTTGTTGGTATGGTATGTTTCTAATTGCTGAATTTGTTTTTCTTATTTCGTGTAAATTGCTTTACATCCGAACTTAAAATAATTGACTTAATTTTTGCATGTTCTCCCCGTGTTAGCGTGGGTTTCCTCCGGGTACTCCGGTTTCCTCCCACATTCCAAAAACATGCAGATTAATCGGTGATTCTAAATTGTCCATAGGTGTGAATGTGTGTGTGGGTGGTTGTATGTCTCTGTGTTAGCCTTGTGATGGATTGGTGATCTGTCCGGGGTGTACCCCGCCTCTCGCCCGAAGTCAGCTGGGATAGGCTCCAGCCCCCCCGTGACCCTGCATAGGATAAGCGGTTCTGATAATGGATGGATTTCAGTTGGTTCAGCTAGAGAATTGAAATCCCTCAAATGTTTGACCCAACTGGGTGGGTTCTCTCCTGCCCCCTGCTGGTTGGGTTACAGACCTGCTTGTGTTATCAATGCTCCCTTGGGAGTGATTTCCCAGACTTAGGACGCCATTCTCCGACATTATCATACCTACTGTCTCCTTGGGCAAACAGCGATGCGACAAGGTGCCAGGGAATCTCAACTAAGGCTTTCCAACGACAACAGAATGCAAAGGCCAACAGTCAAGCGAATGATACTGGAAAGTAATACCCCCATAATATCTAAAACCAAAATATAACTTGATTAGAGAAAGGGGTTGTTTTGTCACGTGGGTCTGGCATTCTTTGGTCAGTATGTTCTCAGTGTCACTAACATTCATGCAGCGAGCGCTGGTGTACACTTCCCTCACGTCTGCTGGGAGATATTAAGCAGCTATATATGGCCTGGATAGTGTGTCGTGGGGAATCAGTTTCTGCTCACCGGGAGCTTTGGTGTGGCATTTGTGTGTGTGTGTGTGTGTGTGTGTGTGTGTGTGTGTCTGTGTGTGTGCGTTTGGAGCTGTTGGTCTGTCTATCAGTCTGTGAGTAAACCATAACAACTGGCTGGTTCAGAGGATGGCAGGCCCTTCACTTGGGGCACAGTTAGAGATTAAGCTGAGGGGCCAGAATGAAAGAGACCAAAAAGAGAGGGCAACGATTTGGGGGCGACCGCGTTGATCAATCCTCTGATCTTCATTTGTGTGTGTGTGTGTGTGTGTGTGTGTGTGTGTGTGTGTGTGTGTGTGTGTGTGTGTGTGTGTGGTCCGCAACGGCTGACGATAAGTGCCAATGGGGACGGATTCCTGAGGTGATAGGGGAGCTAGAAGAGCTGGCCCCCTGGAGGAGGGAGGTGGAGCGACAGAGTGGGGATCATTTTGGGGGAGGGGGCGTTGAACAGCGGTAGAGGAATTGGCTTGGAATACATAGCTGGAATGTATGGATAAGGTTTCCAAACGTCTGCTCTGAAATGCACTGGGATGAGCAACAGGCTAAATATAGAGAAGGGGGCCGGAGGGGGTGGAGAAGGGTTGGGAGGAGTTTGGGAGCACGTTTAAAAAATGGAAATGATTGAGTTGCAACGTTGACAATGCGGAAAGGTGTCGTGCGTGCGACAATGAAAAGAGATGATGTTAAATCCCTTTATTTCGGATGTAAACTTTGTGAGACATACATAAAGTAGAGGGGAAGAAAAACACAGTGTACTGTACTGGAAAAAGAATGAGCTTAACAAATAGAACCCAATGACAGTCAAAGGCTAAGTTCTGACAGCCATGTCGAGACTAAAGCATGCAGAACATATAGTTTATGTACAGAGTTGCTTATAAAGTGGGTTTGAACTGGGTAATACAATTTCTCTCATACACAAGTCACCACACACACACACACACACACACACACACACACACACACACACACACACACACACAGACACACACATGTACACACACAAGCAAATGCTACATTCAACCAACACAATTTGACAGAAGTTCAGAAATGAAATAATCTGAGAAATGTTGAAACAGTAACTATCAGTAGAGCTTGTGACTTTGAAATGTTCTGGCGTCATTGTGCAATGCGTCGTCAGAGCACATTAAGGACATGCAGCCCAGACCGAGTTGCAGACATGGAGACCAGCACAGTGAGGTAATGTAAGTCAGGTCATGTTTTGCTGCTGTGGTTGTTTTTCTTTGAAGATTGCATACGAACTGCACTAAATATGGCGTGTAAGTCAATCATCTGTCGGTCAGTAGACAGCCGTTCTACCCAGCTCTCTATCAACATTGCAAAGACAGTGACAAACAGGGGCAGTCCAAAGACTTGTTTTCTACAGTACTGCGGCGTCTTTAGGGTTTCAGGGTACACCTTTGATTCCCTCTCATCAAGTCAAAAGAAGAGATCCCCTAATCAAGAAACGGGGACGGACGAAACCAGAAGAACTCAGAGAACTGCAGTACAAGCCACACACCGTTGCTTCCCTATGAAACGTTTTGTCGACCACGTGAGCGGGCCCCCTACGCCTTTCTCCAGTGGCTAGGTGGCGCTGTCCTTGTGAGGCAGGCACTTCTCCCAGGGGCTGTAGGGGAGGGAGAGGATGAGAAAGAGGACGCCGCCGACGATGAGGATGGCCCCCGCCGAGCCCACGCAGGCCACGGACCAGGAGAGCTCGTGGTGCAGTGGGACGGAGTGGTCGCTGGCCAGCAGGGCCAACACGGACTGGTGGAACACCACGATGGAGAGCAGCACCAGCACGCCTGGAGAAGGCAGGGGGAGGGGGACGGGGGGGGGGGGGAGAGAGAGAGAGAGAGAGAGAGAGAGAGAGAGAGAGAGAGAGAGAGAGGAGAATGGGAGAAGCATGTCAGAAGGGCGTGGGAGGACACCAGGATCGATGTTACTCAGCTGCCCACCTGACCAACCGATGCCCTTTAGATCCTGGAGAATTTAATGAGAGGCTGGAGTGGCCAATGAGCAGCGGGAGGAGGCAGCCTCCTGTCGCCAGCCAACACTCGTGTGAGGGAGAGTCCAGGCCGAGCTCAAGTGGGCCGCTGGCGGCCGGATGCTTGTTACCTATTCCCTGTGCCGCCTGGTGCTCCAGGAAGGTGAACAGGTCAACTGCAATCAGCATCCCAGCCCTCATCCCAGGCCGCCCCCACCCCCTTCCTACCCCCCTACATCCTCCCTCTGTCCCTACCTAACCCCATCCACCCACCTCACCCTGCCCCCCGCCCCCTACCTACCCCCCTACATCCTCCCTCTGTCCCTACCTAACCCCGTCCACCCACCTCCGCCTGCCGCCGCCCCCCCTCCTCCCCCTCCCCCTCTATCTCTTCATGTAACATGCAGATCTGACCTTAGACGAGTGTCTGGGGGGCAACTTCCACCCACAACCTCCCCTTCCACCTCCCTGCAGCAGGTCTGCGTGGGGGAGTCACCTGATAGGATGAAGCAGAAGGAGGCGGGCTTGAGGAAGAAGGGCACTCCCTTGCTGAGGGACATGGTGATGCAGATGGAGCCCATCACCATCATGGTCAGGCTCAGCAGGGCCAGCACGGCCGCGCCGATGTTCAGGCCTGCCCAGGAGCGAGGAGAAGGGGTCAGAGAGACACAGAAGAAGAAAGGGATGTGCAACAGAGGGTATGACAGTCAGAGAGGGGGAAGACAGGAAGGAGGGAGGGAGGATGAGAGACAACTCCACATCAGTGCATGCACGTACTATTGAGAATGTTGTAGGGGATGAATACAGAACTCTGTGTGTATGTGTGTGTTTGTGTGTGTGTGTGTGTGTGTGTGTTTGCATGAGAGAGAGAGAGAGTGAGAAAGAGAGGGAGAGAGAGAGAGAGAGAGAGAGAGAGAGAGAGAGAGAGAGATGAAGACGAGAGTGCAGAGTGATTCCAACTTACTCTTGTTTGTCGTCTTCTTGAAAATCACCGCGTTTGTGCCCGAGGTGAAGAATTTAAAGTGTGTGCAGTTGGATTCTTTAGGTAAGGTAAGAAATAGAGACATATTAATATCATACTTGTTTCACCACACACACACACAGACACACACACACACACACACACACAGCGCACACATACCACACACACACACACACACACACACACACACACACACACACACACTCCTCTGGACAGCTACTGGTCCAAAGCGACGTGCCTCCATGCGCCTCCATGCGCCTCCATGCGCTCTGTCCTCCCAGGCATCAGTCCTATTAATATCCTGCTCGGTCCGGGAGCTACAGTACCCACAGACACTCTGCTCCAAAGACACACACACACACACACTCTATCAGAAAACACAGCCAAGCCATGCACATATGGTGCCGCCAGAGAGACCAGGGACCAAGCACCACTCGAAGGGAGGAAGGAAGACATGGAAAAGAAGAGAGGGGAGAGAAAAGAGAGAGGTGGGCAGATGGAGGGGAGGGGAAGAGGTGGTACATGAATAGAAAGAGGGGAAGAAGATGTTGGGGGAGGGGAATGGATGGTTTTTGGAGGAGAAAATGTAACGATAGAGCGACAGAGGAATGAAGGGGGAGATGAGAGGGAGGGGGCAGGGGAGTTATGGAGGGGGTGGGGGGCAGCTGGGAGGGTGTTGAGAGCAGGGAGAGAGGGAGCGAGACACAGATGGAAAAAGGGGTGAAAGCAGAGAGAGTGATGAATAGAAGAGGAGAGGGAAGATCATGGAGGGTCTGTTGACGCTGCAATAGACAGAGGAACACATTTCTCCATCCCCTTCTTTCGTTTCGTTTGCGCTCTCTTTCTCTCCATTGTCCTAGCCCCCTCTTCCTCCCCCTGCCTTCTTTCTCTAAATTGAAACAGAAAACAAAGGTAGTCAGATTCCAATGTGCTTCGCTTGTTCATATTGCTCCGCTTTTGTGGTCGACAGAGTCCAAAAATACACACACAAACACACAATGTGTACATTTCTTTAAGTCTCTATAAGACCACAACAACAAGACGTTTGCTTTGTGTGTGACATTATTCGGAGCCAGGGACAGGAGCCAGGTGCGTGTGCACGTGATTGGGGGGGGGGGGGGGGGCATAGGGCTGTGTGGTGAGGGGAGAACACCCTGAACGCGGGGCAACCACTGGCTCACAAACACACACCGACTTTGCGTGAGGCACCGGGCTTCAAGCCTCCGACTGCGGACAGAGACGCCGACCGGAGAAGGCTGAATAAGCCAGTTAGACAGCAGACTGAATCATCAAGGATGAGGTGTTGGAAGAAAAACTCACACACAAATATCCATGGAAAAATATGACTTGTCAGCTGCTGTTCCGTTTGATGTGTGGGAGGGGTGATACACATTCAAGCACTACATCTTAGTCTATAAAAAGATAACCTTGCTTCTGCCATGCAGTATGGGGACATCCAGGTGGCCTGAGTTGGGCAGTGATCATGGGGGGAGCTCTTCCCTGAGGCTGGCCGGGTGCAGGTCACTGTGTGGGGGACACCTGAATCCCTCATCCACCGGCCTCCCCCCTCCAGACAGATGTAGGTCACTGTGCAGATACGCCAGGCACACGGGGTGGGGGTGGGATTGGCTCATGAGTGTCTCTATGAAGACCTGTCACGATGCTACACCATGGATGCTTGTCACGCGCTCCCCCCACCCGACTCAGAACCTGCGCAGCGCTCCTTTCCTCCTTCCATCTGCAGCGAAAACGGGGCTGGCACACGCAACGCACCGCCGTCCCCGGCACCGCCACCGGGACTGGCGCTGGTCACACACACGCTCTGCCCGCGGTGACATCCCCGAGTCCTCCTTTGCACTGTGTGTCACCTCGCCCTGGTCCTCTGGTGCAGCTCCCTGGTTATGTAAGTGCATCCGGCTCCCCCTTTTCCCTGCTTGGAACCGTTTCCGAGCATCGTATTTCTTTAATGACTAAATTTGCACATTATCTGTAGGGTGACCTAGATACATACATATGCGGGCAGCCCACATACATAACACGCCTTCCAACTCTCGCTCTGCAGAGAGTGCAGTAGACACACACGAACACACACACACACACTCACGCCCACAGGATGTGCAAGTTCACAGGTAGAACTGGGATGTATCACACACAAAGCAAGCGGTTGATTGCGTCATCCCATCAGCTTTGTTCTTTCTGTTGCCGTTGCCTTATTTTGCCTCCAATCCTTAGTCTGCTCTGATTAAACAGAAATACATGCACATTCCCAAGGGCTGTCCTCCATATTTGTTACGCTTGCGCCTACTGCTTTCAGATCAGGCACAGGAGCGAGAGAGGGGATCTTTTAGGAAACACCTATTCTTCTAAGTGATGTCAGTAACATGCGACGGCTTGGGGGAGTCAGCCCCAAGTGACAAAGAAAGTAGGCTGTGGTGCAGTTGGTAATCAGATGGAAGGACGGACAGACGGACGGACGGACGGACGGACGGACGGACAGACAGACAGACAGACAGACAGACAGACAGACAGACAGACAGACAGACAGACAGACAGACAGACAGACAGAAAGACAGGCAGGCAGGCGGGCAGGCAAGCATGCAGGCACAGGGAGGAAGACAGACAGACAGACAGACAGACAGACAGACAGACAGACAGACAGACAGGCAGGCAGGCAGGCAGGCAGGCAGGCAGGCAGGCAGGCAGGCAGGCAGGCAGGCAGGCAGGCAGGCACAGGAATGCAGGCAGGCATGCAGGCAGGTAGGCGGATGGGCAGGCCATGGCTCACCTCCAGGTAGTTCGGCTGGGCCGCAGCTCCCTCTCTCAGGGTCGATGTCAGCCACCCACAGGGTCCGGATGCAGCCCTTCCACAGGCCGTAGTGGGCCGTCTGGCACGTCTGGTTGTTGCTGAAGTGCTTGGGCTGGGCCAGCTCCACCCAGAACTCAGTGCCCACTCCCAGCACGGTTAGCGTCACGCCCACAATGGCCACCAAGAACGCAAGCTTGATCTTCCCCTCCTGGTTGTCAGTCATCCTGTGGGTCCGCCTCTGGCCACGCACGGCCTTCCCCGTGAGGCCTGAAAGACCTCCCCCGGGCCCGGCCCCGGCCACGCCGATGCGCCCTTCATCGTCCTGCTGCACCAGGAAGTTGGACCACATGCTGGCTATGAGGACACCGGCCTGGAGAGGCCGCGCCCAGCAGGTGGAGAGGGCAGGGGGCAGGGGTGGGGGGACGAGGGAGGAGAGAGGCCTGGTGACACACAGGAAACTGAGCAGGACACACTGGGAGGTTTCAGGAAGGTGGGAGTGAAAGGATGATGCGGAGAGAGGACAAGTGAAGCAGGAATGGGATATATAATATAAAGGAATGTCGTGAATGTTGCGTTTTGCAATGGAATGAAAGGACAGTGACCGTGGGAGGCAGGTGTGGGCAGAGAAAACCTGAGGATCAGAGGAAGAGGACGGGAGAGACAAAGAAGAACAGAGCGGCAAAGCGATGGAACAGACTAACACAACAGCGCTGGCCAAGAGAGGCCCGACCGATGGAAAAGCAAAGGAGGGGTGAAAAGAAAGATAGGACAAGAAGTTTAGATGAGCAGGTGGGGCAGCGTCTGGTATCTCTGGAGCACCCTGAGGAAAGAGAGGGAGACGAAAGAGAAATGAGACATAGAGGTCCTTCAATGATCTTTCAGGCATGGTCCTCCACTGCCATAGCGGCATTCTTCTGCTTCATCAATCACAAGAGTTACAAGAAAAATTTGTTAAGGACTGCCCTCACTGCCCTAACGCTTCTATTTTGTACTTATCACTATTCTATTTTCTGACAAGCTGTTCACTGTGCAATACATTGACAATGTCACTTTATGTAAATTCTGTTTATTTATAAATTACCTTATTTATATTTTTAAGAACTGCCCCTATTGCACTCAGACTTTTTTTTTATTTAGCTGTTTTATATTTTGTACATTTTTGGGTAATTTTAAATAGTGTATTCTTAACTTGTATTTTATTCTGCTGAATTGGTTGACCGACTCTTGTCCAGCACATTTCATTACATGTTGGCCCCGTGTTAACTGCATATGACAAATAAACTTGAAACTTTAACTTGAACTTTAACTTTACCCTGCTTAAAGGGGTCATAACAGGGGGAGCATAGAACTCAGCCTCCAGACCACCCACTGGCTATACCCTACTTAGAGGGCTGAGTAGGTCCACCATGCTAGGGGAGGCACCCACTGAGCGGCTCAATCACCAGGTATCAAGTGGGCCAGAGTACACAGGTCCTCATTGATCTGAGGGTGCAACGTGGTCCACAAATGCATCCGCTCGCGTTACCATTAGCTTTCTGTGTGTGAGCGCGTGTTGTTTGTGTGCATGGGTGTCACTCTCTGTGTGTCAGTGTAAATATCTGTGTCTGTGTGCATGTGTACCGTGTACGGGTCTTGAGTTGTTTCTGTGATTCCAAACAGAGCGCAGAGGAAGTGAGACAGGGTGCGGGTGGAGGGGAACCTGGCCTCTGGAAGCAGCCTAAACAGAGAGTGACCCTACCGCACACACTGCTCCTCAGAGAAGGTCATCATTTAGACTGGGCTGGAGTCATTAAGAATGTACCAGATGCACCTACAGACATTTTGACAGACCTGTCGACCGACCAACCGACAGACAGACGGACGGACAGACGGACGGACGGACGGACGGACGGACGGACGGACGGACGGACAGACAGACAGACAGACAGACAGACAGACAGACAGACAGACAGACAGACAGACAGACAGACAGACAGACAGACAGACATAGTTGAAGCATAGTGTGAAGGGTGGATTCGAATAGATAAAGGAACATGAGAGAGGTGACCAGATAAATGGGGAAGAGCGGACAAAAAGAGGCACAGAGAGACAGAGTGGAAACGAGAGACAGAGCAGAGCCGCAGCTCGAGCAAGTGATGCCGCGTTGTCATGGCAGCGATGTCTCTCTGGTCTCCGTGGGAACAACTGAATCCTGTTGCAGCTCCACTTTGCCCCCGGGCGAAAAAGGGAACGAGAAAAAAAGAGAAGAAAAACAGTAACAGAATGGAGAGTTTGGCCCGGGGCGCTCGGGCTGACCTGGAAAAGGCTGGGTGTGTGCTTGCTCTTCCCGTATCCCCCTCTTTCTGCCACCCTTTTCCTTTCTCCCTTTCTTCTCAACCTTTTTTTGTTGATGCACTTTAAAGTACGTTCTTCTTCTTCTACATCTTCTTGTGCATAGTTGAGTCGGGCAATAGGATATGAAAATATAATGTTTAATTGGCCTGCAATACCTCCCGCTTTGTATGGAATCTGTGTGTGTGTGTGTGTGTGTGTGAGTGTGTGTGTGTGCGCGCGCGTGTGTGTGTGCGTGCGTGTACGTGTGTGTGTGTGTGTGTGTGTGTGTGTGTGTGTGTGTGTGTGTGTATTGGTCATCGACGTCCTCCCAGCCCAATGCAGTGCATTAGGACCCCTGTTAACAAGCCAAGGAAACACATGATCCCTATGACACAGAATCTATTCTGTCAGTTTGGGAGCGGACAGCAACACGGCCCTGTTCCCCTTGTTTGGGTTGTCAGACCCTTAGACAACTGACCCCTGACCCCTGACCCCCCTGGGGATCCAGATCCATTATTAGAAGGAGTCTCCCAAGACAGATGTCCGCTTACTCCCTAGTATATGGTCAGCTTTTTCAAAGTGGACTTTTAGGGTGTTGGGTGTGCTCTGATCGACTGCCCTAATGTCAGCACTGTTAGATCTACAGCCCCATATCCAGGTCTCTCTCTCTCGCTCTCTCTCTCTCTCTCTCTCTCTCTCTCTCTCTCTCTGTCTCTCTCTCTCTCTCTCTGACTTTTTCTCTCTCTCTCTGTTTCATTCCATCCCTCTATCTGCAGTCATGCGTTCACTCTGTGACAGACACCGTTAGGCCTGGTCAGTTGGTCACACAAACATTTGGCTCTGAGCCGTCATTGTAATCGCTGTACGCGTGTGGGTCTTTGTGTGAGCATGCTTTGTTTGGAGACTGTTTGTGTAGAGGCGCAGTTGCTGCATGGGCACACATCTCCCGGCACCCGCATCCTCTTTGTCCTGTGTGTGTGTGTGTGTGTGTGTGTGTGTGTGTGTGTGTGTGTGTGTGTGTGTGTGTGTGTGTGTGTATGTGTGTGTGTGTGTGTTGTGGGTGTGTGTCGTGGGTGTGTGTGTGTCTCTCTCTCTCTCTCTTTTTCTTTCACTGTCCGACACCTTAACAGTCCGGTCCAATGGTCTTTACCTC
>JAVQJS010118775.1:0-15913 GCA_036024795.1 Galaxias rostratus | reverse complement strand
TAATTATATTAGAACACAACAAATTAGCTTGTGTCGCCTTGCCTTTTTCAAGGGTGTAATAAAGTAACTAATTTAACTAGCAATGTCTCTAAAAATGCTGTCTAAGTTAACGCAATATCAAAAAAGGTTTCACACCAATAATTACTTATTTTGAAACCATCAAAGCACGCACCTATCCACCCCATAACCACACAAAAGCACACACAAATACCCAGACGAGACTGATCATTTCGCATATGAAAATCTACAAAATGAATAATTGACATTGCTGCCAGCTCTTTCTATATACCATGCTTTAATGATTGAGCTGTGGATTGAATTAATCTCATGTGTGGCTGCCACAAGCAATATACACACGTGCACTGTATATCCGAACCTAACCTGGAAGGTAATGATTGTTCAACAAAACGTAATAATGAAAGCCTGTGCTGACATCACGAGAACCTAATGGCTAGTTGATACACTCCAGTCTAGACATGTGATACTATTGCCAATCCATTCCATACAAGCCTTTCAATTTGTAAAGTCAATGCCTTTTCAAGTCATTCAGCATCATGCCATTCGTCCAGATGCACTGTAAAAACATGTATAGCACGATCATCAGTTTAGAACTATAAATGATAATTGTATCGCTAAAAGTATTTTCCAAAGATCCGCCAGCTGCAGCTTTTTGCAAGAATGTGACCTTCAGTCGAAAGCTCTGCTTGTGACAGAAAATACCTAGCTTGAGTTAGTGATCCCTGCCCAAAAGGTCAATAGCCTCACCTCTGCCTGTGTGCAGTTACCTTGTCAAAACAACAGTTTTGATAGGACCCATATAGTTCTGAGCCTTAGAAACACCACAAAAGAAGATTGGATTGGTTTGGATTATGACTGACAGCGAGATAAAACTCCTTTTGAAAGTCTGCCTCCCGTAGCAACAGGCCAGGTCCGACCACAAATGATTTCTGATGTCTATCCACTAAATAAAAAGAGGAGGGCAGCCCTGTCACACACAAGAGGTCAAGGGAATCAACAGAATCCGACGGGCCGGTCAGGATAGCTGTGGGGTCTATTTCCTAAAATAGATAAAGTCTAAGTAATGTTGTCTAAGTAAAAAAGGAGCCTCATTTCTCTTTCGCCGGCGCTCCATTCAGCTAGGCCTCTCTTATCACCGATCCACAGCCAAATGCATGGTCCAAAGCCGCCTCACTACGACAAGTGTAAGATAAACTTGACAGATCAACTTTTCGATAGGCACCGAGCCTATAAACAACCTGGGCGCCTAATCTGATAATCCACCAATGAAAGATTAGGTACGGGGAGTATTATGTGTTGTCACTCTTGCTTATAGGGTCACAGTGGCTTTTGCTGCCAGGTTAGATGTCCCTCAGCCAATCCCAGGGAAGATGTCACATTGCACCAGGTGAGGCCGAACGATAACCCGGACGTTAACAAAACGGGGGAACGCGTGAAAATGGTTAATTAAAAATACTTTTCTGTAGTATCAGTGAGGGAACACAAATTTGAAACCGTTTCTATCAGAATAATACACAGCGAGACTGTGGGCATTAGCGTGTTTAATAGTCTTAGCCTGGCCATTACTGCCTAAAACCCTGGTACAGCCTGCTTTTCTAAACTAACTAGATATCAACGGTCCCCGCAGTTCCAGCATATGCCCAGACTGCTATCTTACGAGAAGGGCCAAAGAGGAAAGGAGTAATTCAAACATTCTTCAAACTGCAATTTATTTTCCCAGAGTTCTAATTATGGTCTATTAAAATGCAAATGATGTCAATGGCAGAGGAGTGCTAATCACTCATGGCCTGCTTATGGGCAGCAGACCAACATTAGAGTGGCGTTCACGGAGGAGCAGGAGAATGAACAGATATCTTCTAGCGTAGAGGGGCTTCGATAAATGAGACTCCCCGAACAATGTAAACAGTCAGTCCCAGAGACTACCTGAGCTCAGTCCATTTTACATCTTGCTTATTTTTCCTGCTCCATTGTTACATCTGAATTACTGAAAACAACACATTATATTTTGGCAACACGACAAAAGCCTCAGGATAGATTTAGACTACAACTATTCCTTTCCCAATAGTACGGGGTACTGATTATTTGAAGCGTGGCGTATTACAATGCAGTAACTGAGAAAGTAAAGACGGTATGCGGCATACTGACTGTTAGATGTTGCAAAGACGTCGGTTATGTTCTAATGATAACCATCACATTAGTGAGCATTCATTTAAAAATGGCAGGCTTTTCGATGCGTGCAAAACCAAAAAAAGAGAAAAACAAAGGTATTATACAAGAACACTACTGTACGTCGTGTTGGCTTGTGAACAACGTTTACACATGTGCATGCTGTGTGTTCTCATCTATTTTCCTGTGCTTTACATAAAGTGTTGTGGGGGGGATTAGAGCTTATCTGTGGTGCTGCTGAGATTATGTGGCGACAAAATGGCTGTGTCCCTCTTATCAGAGGTTGAGATGCTGACAAGGGTGGAGTTATTAATAACCAGGAGGCTCTAAAACTGTTCAAAGGAATGTGGTCCAACAACGAGGGCGGTTCAAAGATATGGCATGTCGATCAAAGACAAACCAGATAAGGTTACAAATGTTCGCAAATAATGAAAAGCTTTAAAAATATTCATTGCTTTTTCTCTCTCTCAATAATCACAAGAGTCTTAATCATATAGAGAAGTCAAAGGTGAACAAGTATGACGTATTTTGTGTCATGCCAAATGGCGTGGGCGTTGGCGATCAGTCCATTGTCTGGGAGAGATAGCATTACACAACTAACTGGCTAACATGCTGTAAGCCAAGACACTCAACATGCTGAGAGTAGGCTGACGACTGCATTGAAGTGCCTTTCTAATCACGGGTGAGAGGATTTGCTAGAATATAAATAGCTCGTTCATTAGATCAATACTGCCCCCTCCCCAGGATAGCATTAGGAGCACAGGCCCAGTAATAATGGAGCAGTGCTTGGATACACTCTGTAACCTTCTGTTTGATCACAGAGGGAGAGGGGGGTGAGGGGAGTCCCTCAGGGCGCAGTCTCAGGCTTGCTGATGAATTCATCGTTCAGATCGGCCCCCTGGGAGCTGGCCAGGGAGAGAGTGGGCATTGATTTGTCATTAGGGAGATCATTGCATCGGAAATTGAATTTATTTGGGTCTTAAGAACCTGTCAAAGCTGTTTGTAGGTCAGTCTAGAAGCGAGCGGTAGGCCAGTATATTACATCTGATGGTATGTGACCCAACTGTTGAAGAACCAGGCTCTGCTTTTGGAGACATGTACTAAATGCCTGCGTGTTAATCTGCAAGCTCCAACTACACTTGAGGAATAGGGCAGTGTACACACAAACTTTAAAAATCTCCAAAAGTAAACATTTTGATGAAAATCTGGCAGCTGTTGTTACCAGAAGAGAACCGTAAAAAAAAAAGATTTTCTTTATGGAAAAAAAAATCATTTTAAATCTGTAAAAAAATTCAGTAAACCTATAAACCACTATACAGAGGAACCGGTCACATTCTACAGTTAAAAACAGTTGGAATTCTAATCAAAACTGGTAAATCCTTTATATATTCTATAAACATTGTTAAAATAAAAAAGCCTAGTTAGGAAAAATGTCCTTCAACCATTTTTTCAGCAGTAAACGTCATGCTTCTTAAGAGCGTGGTCTTTAAATGTTTATGGCCAGGTAATGGCTCTCATGAACATTGCAGAGACAGTCCTCAAGGTCTTATTGTTCTATTCATTACAAGAGACCATATCCCTTGTCCAACCATCATTGGCATGCACAAAGAATTGAAACAACAAGGGATATGAATGCAGGAGAATACATGCCCACTCAAGGTGACCCGAATGTCAACCTGCATAATTAACTAAATTAATCAGCAGTAATAAACCTCAATGAATGGGCAAAATTATATGTAATGAACAACAATAACACACCAAAGACGTCAACGCACCCCTGGTGCATGCTGGGAAGACATCGCCCCCATGATGCTACTGTATGCACGACCGGTTTTACAGTTATAGCAACACCTAAATACTGCACTTGATTCTGCACAATATAAAATACTGCGCAATCTAACAATACTGCACAATAAAACATATATATATGTCATTATTTCCTGAGTCTTATCTATTAGTCATCTCAAATATAAAATGTTAAACTGTTAAATTTATCTTCACAGGGAACCCTTTTATAGGGAACGTCCAAATGAAATAAAGTTAAGGAACATTTCAAAATAACACACAAATGTTTTAAAATGCATTGGCTACTAGACAGTCATTCAGATCATAGATCCTTGAACAAACACCAACTTGTATTAACGAACTTTAACTGCATATTTGCACCTTATCTTAAACTAAATCTATTTAGCATGAAACATGTCAATATTGGCATGCTGCAATTTTAACTATCGCATTGAGTTTTACTAAATACAGTAGTATATTTATTACATAATAATATTGTTTTTACATAGTTAAATACACCGTTGTAAGAGTTTAGCCCTTTTCATTTAGATTTAACAATGGGCAAGGTGGCTTCATGGCAGAGATGAAAACCCTGAACCACAGCTGGGGCACCACGCAGAAACTGGCTGGAGACAGACAGAAGTGGAGGTCCTTTGTCGCTGCCCTATGTGCCAGAGGCACTACGGGCATAGACAGATAGAGAAGGTAGCTTCATGGTTAGCACTGCTGTCTCAGAGCAATAAGGTCTTTGGGTCAAAGACCAGCTGACCTAAGGGCCTTTCTGCATGGAGAGTGAACGTTCTCCCCATCTTTGTGTGGGTTTCCGCCGGGTGCTCGGGCTAGGGTTTGTTGTTCATCTGTTTACCCTGTTTGTAGCAGTTGTGATTTTACAGCATGCCACAGTCAATCACTGACATTTTCTTGCATGCTTCGTGTATTCCGTGTAGTACATGTTGGTATGTAGGTATCCAGGCACAAAATATGTTTGTTCAAAAGTATAGTGTGCATGTAATTTGTATAGTTGTATAATTAACTTGATTACTATACATATACAGCCCTATTCAAAGGATCTGTGACCGTAGCATGGTGGATCACTTCAATGTGTCTAACATGCGGCGTTTCCCCAGCTAAGTGTACTGCCATTTACAACAAGGAGGGGGGACATTGCTGTTATCCTGAATGCAAACCTTCTTACAGCGGTTGTAAATCTTATCACGGTGAGGTAAAGTGTTTCCCCATTCATTTATTTCGGAGTAAGCCAGAGCTTTGACCCATAAAATGAGCTAAGATAATAGTGACCTTAACATGGTCTTCTGCACATGAAGGTAATTGCTAAGGCTCCAGATCAATAAATATTGACTCACCAGGTTTTTTTCCTTCTTTTTTTCCTTTTTTTTCTTCTTTTTTTACCATCTATTGCTTTATCTGAATTTGTAAAATTGGCTTTAGACGGATGGGGAACATATCCGTAATAGTTTAACCTTTATCTGTCCAACACGTTCACTTCGTCTGTACAATTATAGATTTTGCCAGTCAAGCCACTCCGACCAAAATTCAGTTTAGCGTAGAGATACAGAAGAGAGGAAAATAGATTGAGACTATTGTTATTACTATGATTATTATTATGATTATGAATATTTTTGTCATTATTATTATTTGTTAAAATTAATACTTGCTAGCGTGTACACAGTTGAATGATTTAGAAAGATATTATGGGTATCTAGTATACGTTCCCAGTTGATATAGAGACCGAAAGGATAATAGGTATAATTCATTAATAATAATACTAATCGTTTGCCATCATCTAATTAAAAAAGGATTACAGTAATATGTGGCTGCCATATCAGTGTGCTAAGAGGCTGTTGATTTACCTTTGAATGATCCAGGTAAGGGCGCCGTTTTAGCCTGCATCTCCATCTCCACTTGATAAATCTCACAATCTTCTTCTGTTCCTTGCCACGCTAAAGTAATTTGTTTTCTAACTCTCCCAGCAATTTTTTGGGGTAATATATATATATATATTTTCAAACCTGACAAAGGATGCCACAAGGGATGCTACAAATTCTGAAACCTTTGCTATCCAAACACCAGACACAGCTTCCTAGACCCTGAGACGTCAAATTATAAATCTGTCACAGCAAAACTTTCCCAAAGTGTACAATGTAAAACCATATAAGTACTGTAATGAGTTGAACAATACATGTACTTAAAATCCTGATGCCGTTCAAAGATTCCATAAAAATGGGCATAACTGTTTTGGGAGTGATATGGAAATGTCCCTTGTCCCTTGCAGTCAACTCAGCTTTTTAAAATGTGCCCTTACATCTGTTTATGATCTGTATCCGTACCGCATTGCTGTACATACTAATTTTACTTGTAATGTCTTGCAAAGATACATTTTTCATGTCACTGACTGGTTAAAAATAACGTTTGATCCATTAATAGGCTATTTTCTTCTTAATAAGGTCTTTTGAAAGGTCTTACGTACGCCTCACTTGCCATGACACAATTTCATATTTGTGTAGTTGCTCGCGCTCATCTTGAACGTGTTCACTGTAGGACTCCACCTGCATTGTTTATGTGTCGTCTTCAAGATAAAAACCTTTTCACTCTCAAACGCAGCGGCCTCTGTTCAAACATTCCTAATCTCAGTTGTGTTTTGGAAAACATAACGTGGGAAGAAAAGTTGGCCAAATTACATTTCCTTTGAGTGATGGGGAGAAATCTCCTCACAGCCATTCCACGTCAAACTTAATTTGAGGTTGATAAGATTTATTTTTGAGACATTGTTAGGTTAATGCGAATGTGCATGGAAAAAAAGAGCCTACCGCTGGCTTACTTTGATGAGGTGGTAATATCCAATATCAAGAAGCAGATAAGGCCGTTATTAGCCCAGTGGTCTAGTTGGAGTGGCAGCTTATCACACAGAGGAGAGGGGACAAAGCTGATGAAGCAATATGAGTGACTGGGGCTTTGCTGCATGTCCTTAAGCATGCTGACATGGGTCAACTTAATTTTGGAACCCTCAAAGCTGAGAGTGTACAACATGACACAGGGAGATATTGTTTAGGAGATCGTGTTCAGACTCAACACACTTTGTTATAATAGTTTAAAGTACTCAATGGTATTACAATGTCTGACCCAGAACCAGGCTGATGTTCAGTTGTCGTTCCAAAAGGATATTAGCTGGTTTTGAGTTCAATCCCTCACTAAAGCAGGTCTAACTTGGTATTAAATCTCTCCAGGAACTCCTGATGCGAATGATTTAATTTAAAATTACACAAATCAGACTGATGGGATTCTAGTAGTTGTATGGGAATGATCGTGGTAAATACAAGACTGATGTCATTGTTGGAAATCTGAGAGAATCTGTGTCATACAACTTTAAGTGCCCTGAATGTTTATTAAACCATAATGTTAATTCACTTTGAGTGTCACATAACCAATTATTTAATAGGAGGTAGAATGAGCTTGCCGGTGATTTTAATCTCGGGCTGTTTACAGACAAACGAGAGCAAACACTTAAATGTCCGAAACCCATTGTGTATAGGCACTTTGTCTCGTCAATTTGGGTTCATCTTAATGTAGATTCTGCATTACACCAACCTCGAATTCCCTTTCAAGCAAAGTCATTACACAGGCAAATGTTTCATTAAGCAATCACAGCGATGCAATGTAAATTATTCAGATGTGGAATGTGGGCCAAGGTTCTATCCTGTCCCAACAACACTACTGCTGTTCAAAACCTTTTGTCGAAATGGTTTAGATATCGAGATAGCTCTACGTAGAAAATACTCTGAAGCAACCAGACTATAAGAAGAGTTTTAACGTTATTTAAGTTGATCGGAGCAAGTTGACAAACCGATGACCCGTCTGGCTTGTCTTGGTTCAAGCTATCTAACACAAAGATTATGCTTAGGACAATTAATTGAATTTGCACATGAGGATTTTCTGAGCCTGAGCAAGCGGTTCACGGCTGACCTATTTCAAGAACCACGGATACAGATGTGCCTTGATATTAAGGTGTTCCTCCCACTCTACAAACAAATCTTCAGTGTTTTTTTGGGGTCTAAAAAGGGACATTTGTGATTAACGTGGGCTTTTGAACACGGTGGTTCTTCTTGGAATCCACGTGCAATCCCTCTACAAACCGAAATCAATTGACAGTCATTTATGACCTCAAAAGCCGATATGATAATCTATTGCAAAAATCAAAGTGAGAGACAGATGTCTAATAAGTTATTATATGGGAGGGAATTGCCATTTGGGGATGCTATTTTCATCATCTTCCAGAACATAACAAGGCTTATCATAATCAATTCAATCTGAATGATGAACAATTAGAGACATCGATTCCACAAAATGTGCCATAAAATAAGCAAATGAGAATACAATGCATTCAACAGATAAACAAACTAATAACCTAATGAAGTCATGTTTGAGACCAAATGTAAAAATGCTGTACTCTGCAAATGATAATGAATTGTAGAAAAACAAAAAAAACTACACTTCAATGCTGGGAGGACTGGAAACAATTTGGAATATTAAAATTGTATTATCCCACTTGCCAAATTAGTCCCCAACAGATATTGTAATCATAGATGAGTCAATGTATATGGTAATTGCGGTATTAGAATAAATGAGAACACGACAGCAAGTGACTGCCAGCAGAACACAGATAAGTATGATTTGTAAAAACTATACAGTGTTTCTAATCTTTTAAAACCCTCAGCTGAGAGAGACTGTGTCGGGCTTTATACTAGAGCTCCAACACATCTTGCTCTCCAGCCTCCCCCCACTCTACTCCCCCCTTCAGCGTAATTCAAATGTTCACAGAAGTTGTAGATATCGCTTATCATTCATGTGGAGTTTCCAGTGCAGACATTTTATTTTTCAAGACCAGCTTGATGGAATGTTTAGGTTTTTGAAAAGTTCAAACTGGTCAACTCTGCGTCAAGATATGTTATAAAAAAAAAACAGGTCTTTTGAGTGAAAGGTTATCAATTGAATAAACATTTCCTCAGGTATAAAGTTATAATTCTTAATTTTTTATATGGTGTATGGTTTGCAAAAAGATTTAACTTAAACTTTGACATTCCTGATTTTTTGTTTTCGATCATAATCAAAGTTTAAAGCTAATCCAGCCTTGACAGAATGCCCTGTTTAATAATCTCATTTTGGCAGGAGGCTCAGTCAGGTGGAATGAAGAGGAGCTGATTGCCCCTGGTGATTGTGCTGATTACATTTTTACATTTTAAACTACTCCATCTGCACCTTCTAAGGTCATTTCGCAGAGGTTGATACGCTAGCCCCGATGAATAACAGCCCAGTTCAACGGAAGAGAACAAAAGTTACGTTTGAAGCTAACTCAATCGTATAAATTCTCGTGTTAAATTTCACAGCGCACACATGTACTGTGAAACGACATTCATCTTGAGGTGGTGCTGCTTGGTCATTGCACTGGTCAAACAATCAGATGAGATAATCAATCAAGCCTGAGTACAGGTTTCATCATTTTTTCCCACAATTTAAAATAGGGATCTCTATCAACAGACACCTTACAGTACACTCCGTATTTGTCCAAAGACAGTAGAATACATAGTTTAGAAGGAACAGTTTGAGACTAATATTACCTTTGTCAGGGTCAAAAATGCAATAAGCAACTTTTATTATTATCTTCCTCCTTTCAAAGGAGTAATGGAAGTTGTTTTAACAATTAGGCTGTAGAGTTGCATCATGGATATCTCTATCAGTAGCATCCCGTGCAAAGAGAAGAAAATGGAGACCAAAGGCACACGCTGCAGAAAGACATTTAGCGGCGTCAATCAACAACAGCGGCTGTTAGCTTTTGGCCAGCCCAGATTACTACTTTGAACACTGCTTTAATGGCAGACACAAAGACCTAGAAATAAAGGTTATTTGGGGCAATCTTAGCCATATCTACCCAGCAACACAATCATTATTAATGCTCCTAAGAAAGATGAGCCTACTGACCAAATGGCACCTGCTCATCCTATATGTATTCATGCAATAAACCTTTCTTCAGAACTATGTCATTTTGGAACTACACAACAAAGAACTATTTCATGCAAAGATGATATTTGCTTCTTTAATCGGGGCCCGTTAAAATGTTTCTCATTAACTATGACTGCGCCGGCCCGACCCTTGTCCACTGTGTAAGTGCGCTCACATTGATCCGGATTTGACGTGGGGACAGCTGCATTTGTGTCACAAAAAGGGGCCCTTCCTTGAAGGATTCCGTCGAATAATCCATATAAATGTCCGTCAAGTCTTTAGTCACTTGTACCAGTCTGACATTGTCTGGGGCAACTGGATTTTGGTAGGCTTCGGGCCAATTTCACATTGAGTAGTGGGGCTTTGGTGTACGCATGCACTGCTGCCACATCCATTCTCGTTGGGGTTACAAATAAACCTTTCAAGGGGCAGGGCAGGGTTAATGGCAGAGGGAGGATGAAGAGAAAACGCTCATGCATCATCATAATGCTCTTTTCATGGGGAAATGAAAATAAGCCTGTTCTGCCGCGGCGGTGTGTTGGTGTCGAGGGATTTGGGGTGTGAAACAGATTGATTATGGAGAGGTCATCTGTCAGGAGAACATGGGGGAACAAACACAGTCAGTTAGCATTTAAAGTGCAGGGAGAAAGCTTAGCCCCACTGTCTTCATTGGTCCCACAGTCACATTCAATTTGTTTGTGACTTTTCACATTGATTGTCCTGATATCCTGCTGGATTCTGATACCAGATAATTCAGTTTCATCATCCGTACGCTAAAAAGCACCGGGAAAACCTTGAATAGTTTTGCTACAATGTTTAATAAACAGAGTGACAGAGGAACATATTATGTGTGACATGAATCCTGCTGTTAGTGATAAACACCAAACAGCAGTAACATGAAACTAATGGCCGACCATGATGGGTGGGAAAATCTAGATTTGTGGAAGGTTTGCTGCACTAACATGAGATTATCATCATTGAGGAAGGCATGGATTTGCCAACTTGCTTTAAATATGTTGCTGGTCTATGCGAAAGACCAAAACAGGTAAAACAACGTTTTAAACATGCATTTGAAAGTCCAGAGAAGAGCTTGATTGTATGTTGTGGTAGGACCACAAATATAAGACCTGAAGCAACTGCTTTGCCTAGTTTCCTTTATGAACTATACAACATGTACCAGCAAGTACAGGAAGTGTAAGGCTAAGGTCACTGCTGGTAATGGCAGCTGAACCCATAGATAACCCTGGGCGATTACGTCTGACAAAAGGTGTGTGTTTCACATATTTACAGGAGATGAAGGTAGTTTCTTAAAAAACATGGCTTTGGCTGCCTCTACGCTATGCTTGCTGTATTCCTTTCATATTCTCCCCTGACCATCGCGAAGAACATATTGCTAGCATGGTCAACCACTATACTCTAAGTATAGCCATCTCTTATTGGTTTAGACGCACGTCCTTTTGCCATAAGGCAAATTGTTACTGCTTTAAGGGAGACCACGCCCGACGGAAGACGATTTTCATATTGAATGTTGAGATCGCAGGGCTGATCCGACCAGCAATATTTTTATTCTCCCATATACTTAACAATGTGCACATTGTATTAATTAATACTATTATAAATTAATAATTAATAATTTGCCAATACAAATACATTTCTTATAGTTTCAATGAAGAAAAAACACATGTATAGCAATAGTATACATTTTGTTCACAAAATGTGTTTTCTTTTTAAGGTATTGCAAACTGCTGACAAATTGGACAAAATCAATGTGAAAACTATGCAAAAATGACTAAACAAACACAGCAATGTAAATTGTTGCAGTGACGCCAGCGTGCATTTGCATGTGTGTGTGTGTGTGTGTGTGTGTGTGTGTGTTTGTGAGTGTGTGTGTGTGTGTGTGTGTGTGTGTGTGTGTGTGAGTGTGTGTGTCCACATAAACACGAGGGGCTGAATAAATGACTAAAGCGCCCAAATATTGATGCCTTTCCTGATACAAATGTAGCGACTGATTATTTTGTGCTTTGCCTATAATGCTGCATAAATAGTGGTGGCAAAGGGGACCATTAGAGGGCCACAGCGCGTGATGTTACGAAATGAAATGGAACAGAAAGATTTACATTAGATTATGTTGTCATAGAGATAAGCAGTCAAAGGCGGAATACATATAAACCAAAAGGTTGAGAAAATGCACAGCAATCTTTTTTCAGTGTGACGACATCCCGGTTAGATCGGGAGCTGCTCTCTGGATGAATGTGAATTCATGGAAGCAACCTGCAGATAGTGCCTGAGTACCGATCTCTATTGGGTATAACGATGAGGTGACCTGCTTGTAGAGCCCTCTAAAGTGCCTATTCATCCCCTAACAGATAAGATGGTGGAGGATTTTGTGCATTTGAATTATGTGTGCTAAAACACACTATTGGCAATTAACAGCAACTATGCAATGTTTACAATTATCCCCCCCACCATTTTTGCAACTAATTACTTTGAGCGACAACCAATGTTGTGACGTCGAGTTTGTTTGTGAAGTTGAGTGTGACACCCCTGAAGCACGCCAGGCGCGGTGTCTCGCCAACATCCTATGTCCTCAACGCCACCGTGCCGCACAAAACAATTCCCCGCTCATCGTACACTCTCTCAGCCCCGGCGCTGCTGAGCACGTGTGTCAACTCCGTGGGGAGCCTTACCTGGAGGTTGAAGGTGTGAAAGTCAGGGAACATTCTCTCTCCTGAGACCTGGTGACAGAGGGGAGGATGAGACGTCAGTCATGGTTAGGCCAGAGCACAATTACAGAGTGCCACACTGACAGTGATTGATCAATGAGGAACTCCCTTAATGAAGACAAGGGTTTCAAGGGCTCCAAGAGCTAAATTGGGAAAAAAGCAATAAAAAAAATGGGTTGTCCCAGATGGCGTAGGAACTAAACAGTTTACACCAGCATCCCCAGTGGCCCGCTGAAAGGTAGAAGATGATGCGACAGAATGTACTGTGATAACAAATGGGCGGTCCGCAACACAGAGGTAATACACAACTAATGCCTGGACGATCCAAGCAAATCTGTATATGGTAAAATTCTACAATGTATGTAGAATCTACATGGTCATGTTGTCGACCTGGATCAAAAGTGCTTATTTGTAATTTGTTCTAGAAAGAGAATGAAGCGATTGTTAGTTTGTCACATTTTTTCCTCTGTGATACATACCACTTTCTGAATCAAAGGGCCAATCAAACATGAGTTTGTTTCAAAAACCCATTGCTCAAAACACCCGGGAAAAACCTCAAACGAGTCCCTCGAGGCAGAGCATCAAATGCTGGAAAGTTTAAATGCAGTGTTTTTATTCAGCCCCATAATGAAGTCTTAAAATATGGAGCGCCTCACAGTTTGAGGCGTGTGGGGTCAAGTCGAGCTCTGCCAACAACAGACGGCCCTTCGAGGAGAGAGAAAAAAATAATCTGACCAGAGTTTATTACCCCTAAGCGAGCGGAATAAAACAAACGACTGTCCATCATCCCGGGAGGATAACATCTCTGGCATTCATCTCCGAAACCCATTTTGTGAGTCACCACGTGAGGGATCGTGTGTACGTGGGTTGCGGTACCTTTCTGGGGCTCCTTTGAAGAGGATGAAATGCACTGGGAACTTTGGCTGAGGCTTTTTCTCGGCCCCTGGGCATGGGTTAGATGTGGTTTCTAATTGTTCTTTGTTCGGTCTCCACATGTGCGCACGCACGATGGCACGCACTCGATGGAAAGAGTCGAACGTCGTCGTAGGACCACAGAGACTAGCATTGGCAGAACGCGAACGGCGCGGGTTCAGGTGGAAACACTGTACGCGACTGTAATTCGACTAAGCTTCCCAGCTCATCTGCTATCTCTCTGGCTGCCCGAACATCAAGATTATGGGGCTTAAGGTAATGGAAGTTGGAAAATCAAACAGCCCCCAGGGCTGGAAGCACTGTACCGTTTGTTTCTACTTGCCAGATGTCTCTCTAAACTCGTGCTGTGTGAGCAATGTGAGCTTTGGTTGATTATTTGAAAGGAGCAGTAGGATATTTGAATAGCGTTTTGGACTGAAAAGGGTGTAGCTCATCCGTCTCTCTAAACCCTTTTTTCCCTCCTTCCTCTTGATGTTGCCAGATATTTTAAGATGCCATTCAGTATATAGTACTTATCTGTCAGTTTATTTTTTCGGGCCCAGCCTGCTATGAGCAAACCCTAAGCTTAACCTTTCATCATTAGTTTCTGTTCATGTTTTTTTTTTTATCTCCATAGAAACCATTCCTTTCAAGCCAATAGGAGCAGCATGACAGCAGATCAAGTGTTCTTGAAGAGGTCTAGCTCAATCGAATGCTCAGAACAGCCTCTGCAAGCTGTAATCAGAGTTAATTATGACTTAAGCACTTGCACAGGGTCAGCCTATGATATCTTGGGTTGCAAGTTGGTTGTTGACCCTGATGACTGACTACCTGACCCTCTAGACCAAACTGAACTTTTGTTAAGACTATTTTATTTTGACATGGATTGGGCAAACCCCTTAATTCAAGTTGACTGTTTAACTGATTATTAATAAACAATGCATGCGTATCAGACAAGCATAACATGTCAATTGCATTCAATGGAGCTGTCAGTGCATGACTGTACTTTTCATATGCATATTTCCAATATTAAGATAGCAAGACTTGTACAAGCCCATGATAAGCTTTGAGTTAAAAACGGTCCATTTATGTTGTATGTACCATACTGTATATTAAAACAGTTACTATTAATAGTGTCAAGTGCCTATTATAGAGGCAAGAAATTACTAACACAAACAAATATGCCATGTATATATTTATATATCTACAAACACACATATTTGTCTTTGTTTGTATTGCAGGGGGCTTAGTCGCTTTGTCGCCTGAGGTGCCATGCATCAGATGTAGGAATTCTATTGAAAAAAAAAAGAAGTCAACCTCGTGAAAGAAGCAGCTGAGTGGGATGAGTGCTCGGGGTCGCTCAGTGAGCGAGGACTGCAGAGTATCGCACCGGTCGAACTCAGCCATTACTCCAAGGTAACTCTGCCCCGACAGCAGATGGCACGCATGCAATTCGTCAACATTTTAAAACACAGACGCGTCGCGGCCATGTTGGTCGCCGCCTCGCGTTTTTGAGGATGCAGATTCACCGGGAAGTTTCTAGTTCAGAAAAACCCTGCGTAAAAACGACGTTTTACCCCGATTACCTACGACAGTATAGGGTCCTTGCCAAAGGGACGCCGGCACCCAGCAGCTATGAAGGCTTGCGATTCCACTGGGGACGCCGATTATTGCTAGAAACCGGGCGTCCATGCGCACGCAAGCCCGGCATGATTGTCAACGGCCTGTCCACGGCAGTCAAATCACGCAAACTTTCCTTGATTGCTGGGCGTGAGACAAAGCTGCTCATTAACGGGATTTGCACACACACACACACACACACACACACACACACACACACACACATACTCACACACACACAGAAATATGAACACAATCAAACAGTTGTCAAACTAATAAAGCCAAGGGTTTTCCACATTGCATCAGCATTAGTCAGAGTGTGTCTTGTACACCAAAGATTGATCCGGTGGAATATTACAGGGATTTTCCAGAGTTGAAATAAAGAGTCATTTGGCGGTAAATCATCTGCAGCAGCCAGCAGAATCACCTCCCCGGGCCCGCGCTCGACAGTGACACATCGGCCAACTCCCTCGTATTGATCAAATCCATTATAAACTATAATTCCACTTAATGAGTTGCCTGCATGGTCAACAAGATGGATATAATGCCTAAGAGTGTTGTCAGCTTTGATTGTCAATGCTGAAGAGTACGCTCTCTCTCTCAATTTCTCTCTCACTTTCTCTCTCTCTCTCTTTCTCTCTCTCTCTCTCTCTCTCTCTCTCTCTCTCTCTCTC
>JAVQJS010118741.1:0-11299 GCA_036024795.1 Galaxias rostratus | reverse complement strand
CATCCATCCATCCATCCATTGTCAGAACCGCTTATCCTATGCAGGGTCGCGGGGGGGCTGGAGCCTATCCCAGCTGACTTAGGGCGAGAGGCGGGGTACCCCCTGGACAGATCGCCAATCCATCGCAGGGCTAACACATAGACATACAATCATTCACACACACATTCACACCTACGGACAATTTGGAGTCACCAATTTACCTGCATTATTGTTTATGTAAATTCAAGTTATACTAAGAGACTTGTCAATATGAGAATGTTACCATTAAAAAGGCATTTTGACTGCAGAAAACAACTTTGATCACGTTTCATACAGAGGGTTCCAGTCATGCATCAGCAGTGAATTCCAGTCTATGCAGAATTTTGCCTGCATGTCTTTTTTGCATGTGTTTTATTTTCACAACTCACAGATTGTAATAAGGGCAGCATGGTGGCGCAGTGGTTAGCGCTGTTGCCTCACAGTAAGAAGGTCCCGGGTTCGATTCCCACCTGATGGCCTTTCTGTGTGGAGTTTGCATGTTCTCCCCATGCCAGCTGGGATGGGCTCCAGTCCCCCAGTGACCCTGCATAAGATAAGCGGTTCTGATAATGGATGGACAGTAAGTAATATTCTACAGTTAGATTTGGACTTCAGGGCTCCACACTGCCAAACAAAATCTGTCCACTGCCATTAAATTAAACATTGGTTGCTGTGCTACCATTTGATTTTCTGTAGTTTTTTTACTATGATAATTGTTTAAATCCTAGTCTGTGTTTTAAAATCCTTGTTTGTTTTGTCAGTTGGTTCATTTATTTTGATTATTTCTTCTCAAAATGTAAAATACACACTGGCAACATTTATATATTTGTCTCTAATGCAATCTAGTATTTATTATTGCACCTTTAAGATTTTCGATTGATTTCACACCTAACAAAAAAAAAAAATGCTGTCACCAGTTTTTGCTGTACTGGCGACTGAATGAAAAACGTAAGATGTTAGTCTGGAGTCTTTAACGACAAGAGAGTTGTAAGCATGCAAAGGTAGTTATTTAAAGCTTTGGATGGATCCATTGAGTTCTGGGGGTGTGGTTACATCAATTGCGCAGTTTGCATGGCCTAGTGTAGAAGGGTCCAATGTGATGTATTTTCACGGGCCCCAAATGTCTGGTGGCGCCCCTGCGTCCATCCGTTCTTTGAAACTCGGGCTAAAAACAATACAATATATTATCATCACGTGTGATCTAATAAACACATCCAAAACATTCAGGTGCGTCAGTTACAGAAAAAATAGCTACATTGACTGCTTTACTACAGCTAACAATGTCGAGCGCCTTTACGCATGGCTAACATTTTGAATAACAGGATGGTCATTTCTTAATGAACCGATAAGAGAGAAGTAACTTCCGTATCTCTAGTCCACCGTAACTTCCGTGACTGGTACTTTTTGCGACATTGTATGCGTTTTACTGAGACCGACAACATGCGGACAATACCAGAGGAATTGACAACCCTCATCTCAGGTAGGTTGCATGCTAAGTGAGGTCTCTTTTCGTTTTTGGTTGCATAGTTTATAATTGTTACAGTGTTCGGCTAGTTGTAAGAGGAAACGGTGCACTTAGACTCAGTACCTAGCACCCAGTCCCCAGTTCATCATTCTTACAGGTTCACGTTCTCATAAAATGACAGGTGCAAGAGTCAACAAGTGACAACATTACTAGCTTACTTAGTGTCAGTTGTCTCCCTGTTCTTTATCTACATCTAGAACACAGCTGAGTCCATGTTGTTTCACAATGGCCTTTGGTCGTGCTCAGGAGAGTATTCTAAACGATGTAACAATTTCCAATCCCACTTTAAAGACCCTGTACGTTATTAATATTATTATTTTACATGGCCTACACTTTCCTTGGAATCCCAATATGTGTAATACATTCAAAGGTAAATATAATATCTGAAATCACATTTAAATGTATACTTTAGCCAACTTCCTCTTTTCAGATGTTGAAACCTACCTCTGTGATGGTCTGAAGGGGGAGAATCTGAGCAAAAAGGCAAAAGAGAAGAGGGAAGCCTTCGTCAAACGTATTAAAGAGATTAAATTGGGGTATGTGGGATCTTAAGTAGATTTCATTGTCAGGGCAAATTACATGAATTGCCTAAAAAAAAGTAAGTGGCCAACTTCACAGCACTCTATCGCATTGTGATCAATCAATGCTTAGTCAGGAGGCTGTAGCGCCGTCATCATAAAGGCTGATTCTCCTTATTTAACGACATTGCAGCTGTGTTTAATAATGTCATTTTTCAACAGTTATCCTCACGATTTCAAGGAAAAAAGTGAGTCTTGGCAAGTTTGTGACAAATAAAGATTGATTTGATTTATCAATATAATCTGTGCACTAAAATCTAACACACTCATTTTCAAAAGGTGAAGATTCAGATTTGGATGAAGACATTGACAGCAACAACGATGGGGGGTCACAGCTTTCAGAGCGTACAGACAAGGATGAGGAGAGTTGTGAAGGTTAGTCATGTGGATTAAACTATAGAAGAGAACGAATGCTATGAGGAACATCAGAAATATACAGGAAAGGAACATGTAATGATGGATAGACGCTCAGTCACAAAGACCCTATGTTTTCACTTTCTGTACAAGCAAGGGATTTCAAAGCAGACATTCTGAGTGTAACTTGGCAACGTACTTTGGAAGCAATTTAGGGGCACAACTGTGGCCCCCACCCCTTTATATCCTTGACGCGAGACTATGACTGTCAGTGAATACTGAAGCAAATGATCTAGAATTACTGCATGTAGTGCTTTTATTTATGAAAACACATTCATTGATACACAGTGGTCTTCTTAGACATGCATGCTCAATCAGCATAACGCATGAGATACATTGTTTTTGTATTTCATTTTGTTATAAAAAAAATCGTGAAAAACCTTTGCAGTCGTGCACAAGGGTCTGGGTTTTATTGCTCCTAAGCAGCTGCTAGTTTTATAGCAGCTCTTTCACACTAAACAACTTTGACACAGCAGTTGAACATTTGCATTGAAGTTGCACTCTGAAAGGCACTAGTAATGAAAGTAAAATGTTATTAAGGAGGTAAAATAGATATTAAACTAATAGATTAGCTTTAGAAAACAGATTGTGAACAGTGTACCTTTTATATTCCTTAATTGGCTCTATCCTCAAAAGCCTGTTACCAAGTCTGAGGTTTTGCATTGTAATGAAATGCATGGCATATGGTGATTATTAATCTACATTTCTAAAATAAATTGTTATGTAGCAGTGGGACTGCTTGGTAACTCATTGCATGGCTCACCTGTGATAAAAACGGTTACTATTTCTTTCCTTCCAAGGTGTTAATCAACTCCCACCCGTAGCAGCCCAGGACCTGCCATCTGTCTTTAAAGCTGGATACCTGGAAAAACGAAGAAAGGGTGTGTATGCTACACAAAAGTTGTGGCCAATAATGTGAGTGCACTTCAGAATAAAATCCTCCAACATACTTGGTTGTAAAAAAAAATTCACAGATTACAGCTTCTTCGGCACAGAATGGCAGAAGAGATGGTGTGCACTGAGCAACCAAAGATTCTACTATTATGGCAGCGAGAAGGGTATGAGAACTTTATTGAATAAATGAGGTTTAACCTGGAACCATTCATAATAGCCTACCATTACATCATATATATACTTTATATATATACATTTACGTTTCTACGTCTAACAATTTCCCTTCAGGTGTTTTTAATGGGTTGTATGTGTTGGTTGCTGTGTTTTACAATCTCTCAGACAAGCAACAGAAGGGTGGATTTGCAATTGATGGATATACTGTCAAGATGAATAACACCTTGAGAAAGGATTCAAAGAAAGATTGCTGCTTTGACATCTCTGCTTCTGACAAGCGAGTATATCAGGTGATCATAAAAAGCATGTTTTGATAGTATTTTTGAGCGTTTGAAATATTGCAGTGAATTAATCTAATCTAACTCAGGTTTCCATTAAATTCTATATCCTGCACATGTTTCAACAATTCCATTAATTGTTTTGGCTCTGGTCTTTATTGGAAATACATTTGAATTATTCATAAATTCCGTGTTATTTGTTTATGTTAATGAAGGCTTATGTTAATTAAGCTTAATGTTGATCTGACGGCAGTTTTCATTTCACTCAATTCAGTTTTGCGCGTCAACTCCAAAAGAGGCAGATGAATGGGTGAAGCAAATAGATTTTGTTTTGAGAGGTTTGTTCATTGTATTTATATGACCACACCAACACCCTGTATTGAATGGAGCGTCTTGTTTAATCTAGTGTAGTTTGTCCAAACAGTAAATTCTTCTTTATGCTGATACTCACTGTGTGTGTGTATGCGTGCATCAATATGTAGACATGACTGGGATCATCCCTGAGGATGAAGACGAGCAGGAGGTGTATGACGACGTAGGTTCCACTGATCCTGCGAGTGACATCTATGAATTGCTCCCAGGTAAGTTTTTTCACTGTTTAACAGCCACCATTAAACACTGTATATACAGTAAGACCAGAGGAAACCCACTGAAAATGTTGTGGGAGTCTTCAGAGAATGCAGTGAAGAATACATTAAATTACTTAACACATTGATTAGTTATAGTATATGCAGCATATATATGTGTCATGAAGTAATACTTTATTTTCTTGTGTAAATCCACACTTATCATTATAACTATTATTGTCTCTTTGAATCAACCACATTTGTCCGCACAGACAGTTGAATTGACTTCCACTACAAGATAATGGCAATTGGTCCATAGTGCACAATGTTTATTTTCAATGCTAGTAAATAGTCTTTCTTTAGATGAGGAGCTATCCACACCTCCAAAACCTAAGGTTGAGCCACCAAGCAAAGCAAACATTTCTGCAAGTCCAGGTGATTACTTACAATATTTTGTCACAAATAATTAAATTTGTTTTTATAGATTTTTTGTTTGTTTGTTCAATTAAACTAGATATGTTTAATCAAGAATCTTGTTTATACTGACCATTTTTTTGCAAGCATGACTCCATTTGACCGTGTTTGAAAAGGGAAGTGACAAAAACAAAGATAACTTTTTATTTCAGGACTGAAATAAGAGTTTCATTTTCAGTTGGCACTCTCTGTTTCCTCGTTCATAAAAAAAGATAAATCCTTTATTTATAATTTGCAGAACATTTTGTTCAACATTTTGTAAATTACAGTTAACTAAACCACACATACTGAGTGGTAGGTGAAATGCAATCATTTGGACCTCATGGTCATTTTCTTTAGATAAAGGAAAGGTCAGTAAAAGTCCTTCCTGATGTACACCAATTCTTTATTACCAGGAAAGAAAGATAGATCAATGGTCAGAGGTTAAACATTGATTGGGATTTGCTGCTGTTTTATTAACAATTCAGTGCCTCCTTTTGGCAATTTAAGGTACAACAACTGCCAATGAGTATGTTTACGATCATAGGGACTGGATGTAGTGGTCACACGAATCTTATTATCCCCTGCATTTTTCACAGTGAACAAAGCTACAGACTATCCCAACTATTACCAGGGCAAGTGGGACTGTGTTGGAGATCACTCGGATGAGTTATCCTTCAAGCGGGGAGACGCCATCTACATCCTGAGCAAGGTAGGAGTGAATAGGCCCTCCACACCTAGGTATCGTAAACAGATCTGCTTGGACTGAGATCTGAAATCAGCCCCTCAAGGCATCCATGCATTAGGCAAGTGTGATGAACACACACTGACCCCAATTGAGGACAAAACCTTTTTTTGACGTAGCTTTGTTACTTTTATTATCTTAACGACTCTTACAATTTGCCTTATGTCTTTAGGTTATTCTGCGATCCTCGAAAAGGTTATTTATGTGCCAGCCACAGACCACCTAAAGTCTAGGTTCTCTTAGGTGCAGATTGTTCATATCCTCATTGGCAATGGCTGGCACATCGCCCAGGGCTGACTGGCGGCTAGGAAGCTGCAGGCCTAGATGGGCTCTTGTTCTGATTACTGTGACGGGGATTAGTTGTGTCACAACGGAAACTGTTCTAGTTCTGCTGGAGGAGACTGCGCTCGCCTGCCAGCCGCTGCCATTCCATGACTCCCGTCTGGGCGCTGAGCAGGCTCCAGCCCACACACACCTCCTATATTTCTGCATCACCTCGCCAGGCCACACTTTAATAGGAACGTGTGTTCTCAGGAAACGCAGGCAGAGCCCGCCACCCCGTTCAGACCAGGTGAAGACGTGTAGTTAATGCACAATTTCCGAGGCTTGTCAGGCAGCTGTGTGTGCCAGGGTCAGGGAACTGAAGACTGATTCTTTTCCTTGGTCATTCCTTATGTAATGCCATCCTCTAGTAGTAAATTTTGAGTGTATATTATTGCATTTGAAATATACGTTAACAGGTTGTTTGTAATTGAAATTGTGTTTTGACACTCGTCAATTGCAGAGTTTACAGTAACTTGTGGAACGTGTTCAGCCCAGATTGGTAGTAAGACGCTGTTAACGCGAGTGAGTTTATGCAGTGTGTGCAGTCACTGAGAAGTTGTTTTCCTTTCCAGGCTTTTTTGCTCAGTAGAGGTCTGCCATCTAGTGGTTAAAAAGGGGACTGGGGTTTAGAATAGCAGCCTAGATTGTGTTTTTTAATTGTCCAAACGTCTGCTAAATAACAAGATATTTTTTTTAAATCCACTTGGCAGCACGTATGCCTCTACAGCAAGATGGTTCTGGGTTCAAACCTGTTTGCATGTACTTCCCATCTTTATAAGTCTTTGGTGGGTGCTCCGGTTTCTTCTCACCGCCATACAAAAAACATCCATCCACCCATCCATTATCCGCCGTTTATCCAGGGCCGGGTTGCGGTGGCAGCAGGCTCAGCACGGTATTCCAGCCGTCCTGAAGGATTCCGAGGCGTTCCCAGGCCGACGAGATATAACATTTCATGTTTAGGTCTAATCCTCCCATCAATACGCTGACCGGGGACTGGCATAGAATTAGAGTTGGTTAATGTCCTCTTACGGGGCTGGGCCCCCACTGCAAAAGATCACTTGTGCTCAGTTGGACTTACCGCGTTAAACAACGGTTAAAAAGAAATTGCCAGATTGTTTTGATACATTTTGGTTTGTGCCTTCATCCCATGATTTATTGGAGTAAACTATAGTGGCCTAAGACATGCAATATTTTCTGCTATCCTCCAGTTGGCAAAGGACCAAGAATCAAGTTGTTCTTTCACTAAGACTGGAATTGCCATTAGCTGAAACCTTGGTGTTGGGGGTTGTGGCCTGCTGGGAGGGCAACGTCCATAAAACCTGTCTGGACTGCAGTGGCCAGCTACAACGGAGGGGCCAATTGACTTTGCAACCCCCTCTCTTTCCTCCTCACTAGAGGCTCCTTCCCCTCACGGCAGTCCAGGAATAGCCTCCTTTGCTCACTCTCTCTGCCCTGCCACAGCTGCTAGACCCCCCAGTAATTCTGTGCTGTGGATGATCAGGCCTGAATCCCAAAGTGTGGTGTCAGGCTAAGCAGCAGCTTTCTGAACCTGCTCCCCCTAACAGCACATAAAACCCATAAATATGTTATGTCTAGCGAGAGGAGGAGGGAGAGAAAAGTTTCATCAAAGGAAACATTCTACCAACATACGTCTGCTAACCTAAGCTCCCAAGCTCTTCCATCTAGGAAGTATGCCATATCATATTTTTTGTTGCAAACATTAAGATCTGTTTGGCTTTTTGCATGACAAAAAGTCTAAAGGCCAAATGAAGAGCCTGATAATGCTACGGTTGCTGTATGTCAGGCTCTGGTGTGTGTCTATGGGTTGACACAGTGTGGGGTCTGCAGTTCTGTCCTCTTGCTCTCATTAGACTTTTACTCCGTTGTGAATGTGTTACCATGTTCTAGTCCACACTCACTCAACCAAGACTTGTTTGTCAGCGAACACTGTTACAACTACGCAATGAGGTGTTGCCTATTTCAAAGGCTAGTCACAAGAAGTCCCACTCACTTGCACATATATACACACGCACTCACACACACAAACACACCAACACCAACACACACCACATGTCGATTGCTTATATTACCCTCCAGGGCATTGGACAAATTTAATTTTCATCGTGTCACATGAGATAGAAGTGACATTTACTGTTTGTGTCCTGTTCAATTTCTTCAGAAGGTTGTTCAATTTGTAATTCGTTAGGGAAAGTAATTTGTTTCTACTGTCTGCATTGCATCGCCTGCCTTCTGACCTCTGCATGTAGCCATGCGTCTAACACCACCTTTGTCCAGTCTGATGAATTTCCCTTTGCCAAATCCCCACGCGTGACTGTTGCTGGTTCATGCAGACAGATACCATGGTCCCTCACGTGGATCTCCCGTGCACTTTGATGGTACAGACTGTACTGTTGCGTAATACTGTGCCCAGACCTTACTGTGTGCTTGTGCAGCATTTAAAAGTCATGCCCTCTCACACTTCCCTTGGACCACAGCATCTGCAGTTTGATTCATGTCCCGGGATACCTTTCATGTAATTTCAACCGCTCGGGCATGGCATGAGTGGGATTCTCCCTGCTTGTCATGAGAACCTCCCTCAACCCTGCAGCACGGCTTCCCGCTTATATCTCACCACATTGGCAATTCTTTGAAACTATTGCTCTCTGAGGTATGACAGATTGGAGTGGTGAGTTGTGTGCTGGGGCTTGGCTGTCCAGTTCTTTAGTGCCTACATATGGAAATGAAATGGACAATAAAATAAAGAATGCCAAGAACAAGCAAAAAGGGAGATATTGTATATTAATTAAGGTAGACGAGGGCTTGATGTTACCACTTGTTCTGCTAGTCATTATCACTGGCCTCACATATTCCTAATCTCAACACAGTATTAATAGATTACCAACAGGGTAATGCTATGCTAGTGAACCTCTTTATCAACTAGCATGTCTGTGGCTCTCTCGGACTAGCAAATATTTATGAGCTCTCCCACACTTACCATTAGCATACATATCTTAATTGAAAGACACCCAGTTATGAAATCTAACAAGCCAATACGATTTCTGTATTCAAGAAACTGAATGTGAGATAACTAGTATTATATTCATTGTATTTAGTTTGAACTAGTGTTGATTTTCTCTGAATATGCACTCAGACCTTCCGTAAGTCACTTGGAGTCCTCTTTCTATCCTATTCTGTTCCCCAGGAGTATCAGAACTTTGGATGGTGGATTGGCGAAATGAAGGGAGCTATTGGTATTGTGCCCAAAGATTTTCTCACCGAGTTGTATATCCTGTGAATTCACCCTATTTTAGGTAAGGACTACACAGGTTAACTAAATGTCTGATTAAAAGCGAGCCATGCAAACTAAGAAGTCGTTGCAAGATATAAATATGTTGTTAATACCATGAAGATTTCAACGTAATGATTTGTGTAGACCTGTTGCCTTGAAGAAAAAAAAGGTCTCCATAATTACAAAATGACTTAAACCCTTTGATTTGTTTTTCAGACCTTTTTCCTCATGGCTCAATGTGTTCAACATGGCTCACTATTTAGCTGTAAAGCTAGCTCTCCTAATTGGCATAGAAGCACCAGAAAACAAGTTGACGGTTGACTGTGGTCTATCCATTTATAATGGGTCATAATCTATTTTTTTATGGCCTATAGAAAAAGGGTTGTGACCCACAAGGAACTGTTTTGAAACGGCACTGTATGCAATGCTATATTGAATTTATTGGTCTCACTTATGAGACTTATTTTGTGCAATGCCTTTCCATGTGCGCTACCTGTTTAGAAAACATGTTCACCAAATGTACGAAAAACAGATGCAACTAATTGAATAAAGGTTTCAATGTTCTGCTATTCTTTAAGATGATTGATTATAGTCTGCTTTAAACGTGCCACAAGGGGGCATTATAACATCCTGAAGCGCTTCTGAATGACCTCAACATCCACAATTGATAGCTGATACCTCATACCTGATCTTAGAATGAAAAATATCAATCTGAAAGACTAAGGTATATTTTACAAAGCAGAACTTTGTTGGTTAGAGTTGAAAACTTAAATAAAATTGGAGGAGGTTAAAATGGAAATTATTTGGTATTCCTGTGCCCTGTGTTTTGATCAATGCATAATTCCATCAATTATCAAAACATGGAAGATATTAAACACGGTTAGTCAATTGGTATCCATTGCCATAAATCAATACAAGAGATCCAACATGAAAGCATTAAAGTTTTACCACAATACGAAGAGTCAAATATGTTAATATTTTATTTGCAGCACCAATGTCTCCAAGCTTGTAGATAATACAGACTTTGCTGAGAATTTTTCTGTTATGTGGTCCATGGTCTTGTGTCCAAGCTCCAAATGGGATGCAGGTTTTTTATGGCACCTGTGAGACCAGCCCAGGCAGATAAGCTCTGTATGGCAGATGGGTGGCCATGCTGCATGCCTGATTTAAATGGTGGAGAAAAGTCACAGGGCTTTTGTCCACATGGACAGCAGGGAGCTTATCACCCTCAGTGGGGCTGTTTGGCAGCACTACTAACCTTCCACTAGACAACATGCTTTTCTATCTACAATGTTTGTAATATCTGAAACACTTGCCATTAATTTTGCAAGGCTATTAACATTCCATTTCCGTTTGTTTTTGTTCAAAGTAAGCCTTTCAAGGTTAAAAAAAAATAGATGAATTAACAGATTCTTTCTTTCTTTCTTTTTTCCCTTTCTCTCTCCTCCCTGTTTTTGTTCTGCTGAATGAGGCTGCAGCAGTCCGCTGCCCTCTGGATGACATTCAAACGGAACATAAATCCTGCTCTTTTATGGTACACTGGAGCAATAAAGCTCCTCCACTAATTGGAGATGTAATGAATTACCATAATTAGTTATTGAATATATTACATTGAATATGGAGAGAGAAAAGAAAGGATTTTTTGTGGCTTTGTTTCATGGACTGGCAAAGGTACAGTGAAATAGTTTGATCTGCAGTGAAAGCACCACATGCCTGTACACCATCCCACACATGGGGATGCCTTTTAGGCTTCATTTGGACCTCCGAGCACAGCAGAGCCCTGCACAAGAGACAGCCACAAGGTAGTTGCACTGGGGTCTGCTTGGATCAATTATCCATCTGCATTTCCTGCTATTGTTGTTATTTTGTCAGGTAATGTCAAATATATGTAGGCAAAGGAAATATTCAGTCCAATTTGCCTAGGCAAAGTTGCTGACCATCCACTTTAAACTCCCCATACAAAGTTTTACCTATGGGTTAGATTGCCAAAGGCAAATTGGACTAAATATTTCCTCTCTTTTTTATGTTGCTAATAAAAGTT
>JAVQJS010118685.1:0-10008 GCA_036024795.1 Galaxias rostratus | reverse complement strand
CTCTCTTTCTCTCTCTCTCTCTCTCTCTCTCTCTCTCTCTCTCTCTCTCTCTCTCTCTCTCTCTCTCTCTTTCTCTCTCTCTCTCTCCGTCCCTCTGTCCCTGTGTCTGTCTGTCCATCTTATAGCTTTGTATTATGAATCGTGTGCCTATGAAAAGCTATCAGGAAATGCTAATGCCTTAAATGAATTACATTATTTATTACATTACGGTTTTTCAACCCTCAATCTTTAATAAATACCTTGCTTGTGCTCAAATGTCATCATGAAACCCTGCAAACGTGCTTATAGTCATACCTTTAAAACAAGGGTTTGAACATTAACAGCTACTAAAAGAGAGCGTCTACAAGTCTGGGAATTAATGATTGTCTCTGGGAGGTAAGCTATCAGAAACGGATTGAAAGCACACAGCGTGTGTATGACAGAAACATCAGCAAGGCCGTTAAACTCATTAGGGACAGCTGTATGTCTAGAGTGATGTGTTTACTGTGGAGGCTGAAGCACAGGTCTGTTTTCCTGCTGAGTCAAAAACATTCGATGTCTTTCCCACAATGACAGTGGGATTTATCACTGGAAAGGCATTAATCCGCCTGTGGAGAAAACAAAAACAATATTTTGGGAAAGTGTGTGTGTGTGTGTGTGTGTGTGTGTGCGTGTGTGTGTGTGTGTGTGTGTGTGTGTGTGTGTGTGTGTGTGTGTGTTCGTGCGTTGTTAAGGAGCTGGAGCCTCTTATCTACCAGGCTTGCCAAGGAGGAAGTGAATGCAATGCATGATAGTCAAACAAAGTGGGCCCTATCAGGAGTCTGAAAGAGTGTGCTGGAATGTGAGGGAGAAAGTTAAGCAGCGCCGCATCCGATTTTCCATGCAACCCCCCTCAACGTGAGGTGAGCCATGTAGAATAGGAATGCCACGGCTCCACACATTCATAGACCTGAACGACATTGGTTAGCCTAAATATACACATTTTTGTGCAAATGTATCATACCATTTTTCCAAAGACGCAATGCAGGGAACGTAGAAGTCTCTTACAAGTCTCATAACAAAGGAGACGACAAAACATGGTTTCAGGTGCTCGGGAGTCAGGAATTGGATGCAGGGATGGAGTGCTGAGGCACTTCCATGCACTGTTCCCACCCTTGACCTCTCTGCTTTGGAATGAGTGGTGGAAAAGGGATTTGAGGGACTTCATCAGCTTTTGCTTTTGAAAGACGGCATAGGATTTTTTTTATCAACAGACGACACAACAGAAAAGGGTTCACTTTCCGCTTGTGTGAGCCCCTCGATGCAAGTGTGAATTGGACCCCGAGGAGAGGATTAACACTACCTGTGAAAGGCCTGTCAGGTAGATTCAGAAGGAACCATGAAAAAAGGAGGAGGGAGTGGGAGGATAAACAAGACGAGCGGAGGAGTAGAGTTTCAGTTCTCTACTGTAATCCTGGCACCCCTGGAAGAGATGTGTGTGTGCGTGTGTGTGTGTGTGTGTGTGTGTGTGTGTGTGTATGTGTGTGTGTGCGTGTGCGTTTGTGTGTGCGTGTGTATTTGCGTGTGAGAGAAAGTGAAGTGAGAGAAGTAGAAAGTCAGTCACAGAGAGAGAAAGAGAAAGAGGGGGGACAAATACAACTTTGCGGCTCTTCTCCACTGGCTACCAATGCAAAATGTCTTCTAGCAATGCCTGTATCGGGCTTGAATAATGTTAGAGACGAGAGTGAGAGGCAACAGAGAAAAGGAAAAGAAAGGAGAGAGTGAGATGCACAAGCGTGCACACAAGAGAGAGAAAGACAGAAGTCAAAAGCAATAAAGGCGTGTGCGATGGAGACGGCGGGAGCCCGCCTATGTGGTCGCCATGCAGCGTGCTTGGCAATTGGGAGGCAGCAGCGGGTCACGTTAATGTTAACACTGCTGTCACAGCCCCCTAATGTTTACGGCCTTCTTCCTGGCAGCAACCGCCTCCCCTGCCACTAAACGTACAGGAGTCCTTCAGAAGTCCCCCTCGTCTTCCTCAGGGCACGTGTTCTCTTTTCCAATTACAGCTATACCTCGTCCTAAGACTGGCAGCCTGACTGCCTTTGTACGGCCCCAATTGAATAAATTCATTGTGCTAATGCTACCTATCCTGTCTTCTATTTTTTTATACTACAGCTCAGCTTGAAGGACTTCAGTGTGCAAGGGTAGCACTGGTTACCTGCAGTTTCAAGCTGCTACAATACATGTATGTCGTGCGTGTGGGCTAAAACAGATGATCTCCATAGGTACTTTAGTGGGCTTGACCCCTGTGTGTTAAACATGTTTTGACCCCATAACTTCTGAGAAATGACCTGTCAATAAGTTGTTAAAGCTCATGTTTCTGGATTACCCAGGACCCTTTGACAGCATTAAGTGGTCAAGGTAGGTCCTCCCTATTCTGAGCTCTGCAAATTGAAAACAGCAGTTTGCAGTATTTTACAAGGCTACCGTTAAAAGCCTATGCCTGTGCATAAATGTGTCCATATAGTCTACGGTCTTCTGGTAAAGTGTGACATATTGAGTTCTAGGTCATCAAAGCTTTAGAAAATGTAGGTTTAGTACTAAGTATTAGTTTTAGTAATAGTAGTAAGTTTGTTTTAACAAAAAAAAATTTAACAAATAATGATTGCAAAACCACTATGGATGGATGAATATGAAAAAGAAAAATTTAATTGTTTTTGGAAATCTAGTTGTATATATACTGTACCTCGGTGGATACCTATACTTCCAACATGTTCAAAGCAAACGTGGAAAAAGTATCCAACCCACACAATACCGGGGAACACAGGATATCACCAGTTGTGTAGTTTGGTGGGTGGTGGAGTGCTCAGAGAGTAAGATTACCAGCTATCACAGGTCAGGTGTTCCTTCTTAACTCCAAAGCCAGCGAGTCTTAGCCAATGTAAACGTGTGCTGTAACTGGGGGAGGATTGAGTGGGAGGGAAAAGGCAGCCCAGGGACTCCCTTTATGGTTGTTTTTCTTGATCCGTATTACTTACCTTGAAAGAGCAAACGTTCCACAGGGGCCTCATAGAAATTCCAGGCAAAGTGTCATAGTTATTGTTTTACCACTCTGCAGGGCTCCACATATTTATCGTACCTTGACCGTCCTAGCAAAGCATATCTTAGTCAGTGTAGAAGACAACTTCTTAGCGCTTGGCCAGAAACTTAGAAAAAGATCCAATGCATAGAGTTGTCTCACAAGGAACACCCAATGGGTTCAAGAAAGTCACCACACTCCAGCGTCACACAGCAATATATACATACATTCTTGTTTGTGCTCAGCTTTTAGACAGTTCCGAGACGCCTGATGTTTACCCAGGAATGGGAGTCGGGTCAGGACGTCCTGCCAGGGTCATTTTCGGCGTCCACTGTTGTTCTTGGACACTCCACCGCAACAGCTTGGAGTTATATCTGTCTCTGAGCTTCCAACATCCAAGGGGACTAAGCTATATCAAACTTACCATGCATAATTGCCTCGTTATGGTAACTCGCCAAGCCAAGGCTGACAGGAGCAGTATGCATTTTATAGATAGTTTTTATGGTGTTTGATACCCATGATAAAAGACAAGTCTGAAATCCAGGTTTGGAAATAAATCTCTGCTGAAAGTTTCAAAACATTAATAGCATCTTTGTTGTCATCCTCCAGTGCAAGAAGACATTGCTTTATGACTTAACGAGCCTGTCCTAATTAAAAAACAACACACCAAATGGATAATATGAAGCAAAGTATATCATAAATGTCTCTGGTTGACAAGTTTTGGCTACAACACTACTACAATTCTACCATGTGTCTATGAGGAATAAACAGCCTATCAATGAAACCTTACAATTAAATATTTACATAAAGTTAAATACATTTATAAGTTATAGTGTATTTTAGTGGGAACTTTTATATCCTCCCTTAGCCACTGCTGGTGGGTGAGGGGAATTCAACCCCACACTGTCCAAACACAGCACATTGCTGGGGTATAATGATAGGAATTAGCTTTTGATTCCATTAGCACAATGAATAGAGTAATTAGAACCCTCTTAGCTTAATAATTTAAACAAGTTTTCCCTGCTAATGTTTACCCTAAAGCTTTGGGCCAAATGTACACTCCTTAAATACTTGATCTGCAAGCAAATGATTTCCTGAAATGCATAGAACTTTGTAAACATATAAACTTACTATGATTGAATTCCGAATAAGCATGGCTGTTGGGTTGACTAAAACCATTGCAACATCCAGTCTGGATTAGACTCGTTTGTATGCGGAACAATGTTATGGAAGAACAAGACAGAGCTAAGACTCGATAGCATGACAACAAGTACCACCTCAGAGGTTGAGTGCATTGTTGCTTTCTAGGTACTATTGGGAAGCAATTGCTTCAAAAAGGTACACTCCCTTCTGCTAAATGCTGTCAGATGGGCAGGATCCCTTTTTAAGCTCTGTGTGGGAGGGACTGCAGTCATCCTGTTGCCGTTCATGTGTTTTTGTTTCTTCAGAATTCTTTGGAGACGATACTCCTTGAGTCTCCAAAAAAAAAAAAACATGGCAGGGAGGGAGAGAAAGGAGAAGTTTCCCCCAACAAGCAGACATAAGGCAACAAAGCAGAGGGAGGTGAAGGTAGAGTGTCAGAGGGAGATTTAGGTTTGTGTTGGCAGCCAGAGACAAAGAATGCAGACAGAGTAGGTAGGGGGTAGCCGGGTGCCAGGTCACTGACATAACAAATCAAAACCTAGGGGACTTAGACTTTGGGCTTTACATTTCTTGTTGGATAAACATCTTGGTGGTGAGAATGGCCCTGGCATTCGAAGGTTGAGCGGTGAAAACCTTACCTCCCACCTTCCCACCATGCTATAACAGATAATGTTGACTCACAATCCCCCGCTGCTCTGAAGTGGTATACAATACGTCTGCAAGGTAACGTCCCTCTGCTATGACCAAATGTGTTATGCTTGGAGAGCTCTCTGTTTTGCTGGATTTAAAGCAGAATGTGGACCTTAGTCGAGGGCCCACCTCTTTCTCTTTATTCCTCGTCACAGGAGACACCATCACTCTAAGCCATGAAGGTTACTAATGAAGTCATGCACAGCAAGTGCAGTCACAGAATAGCCTGTTTGATTTGTAAAAGGCACCAGTCTGACTGGGGTGGACGGCCGTGATATGAGATGTCTTCTGTGCTATCGTGTGCGTGGGTTGGGACTCGTCTGTATCTGGTGCCAGCCACTGTTTATGACTAATGCACATTAGAGGGAGATTGCAGTGGAGGATATCCCGAGGAAGGCTCACTCAAAACATTTAGCCGTGTTAAGAGGCAACAGTAAAACACTTCACTACTGTCAAGGGCACAACAGGTCACAGAACAAGGAAAGAAGTTACAAGTTGAACGTTGGCCATTAGTACTTGTGTGGCAGATAACTTGGGACCAGCAACTTTAACTATTATGAATTTTTGAACTGCATTTTGTTCAAATTTGCTGACCATAATTTTGTCTGTTCACAAATGACCGGCAACAATACAAATTGAGTTGGAGAAGTAAAAGGAGCCTTTGCAGGAACATACACTGACAATAATAACAATGCGATTTCCCTTACCAGACGAGGCATATTTTAAGTAACAATTATGGTTGCGAAAACCTGACACGGAGGGAGGAGCGTTAACAGAGTGCCAAGGCCTCTTTGTGTCTGGAAAGTCCACACCAGGCTAAGAGCCAGGGTACGTAGTCACCAAGTGGTCGGAAAAGGAAACTATTAGTGTTGTTTTCTTTTGCAAGATTAAAGCGGCTGCAAGGACAAAGTCATCATAAATTCCTTGCTTCATAGGTGTTTGTATTGAACTTCATCTCAGGCGCTTCCTTTAATCTTCAAAAGGGAGAAAAGTATTTGGTAGGTCTCCCTCTCCCAGCTTGAGGCCGGTGCTGTAGGTAGTGAGTGGGAGAAAGAACACAAAGAACCTTTAAACTAACAGACTGCCCTGGGGAAAGTGGTGCCGCAAACATTGCAGGGTCCTATCAGAGGCAAAGGTCTAGGTTTGACTGGTTCCAAAATACCACTTGTCAAAGAGAGGCCAAATATGTACTTGTTCCAATAGTTTGTTTTAATACATTGCATGCGTCAAGACAAGGGCTGAGTAGAAAGAAGCTATAAAGTTATGATTTGTAACTGTGTTCAATTTCAATTGTGAAAGTCAACCGTAAGAGCAGTGGTTTAGTTAGCTTTGAAACTTTGAAACTGAAACCCTCTTAGGCCTCTCCTGAGGATACTCAAGTGGAATAATTTACTACTAAAGTGAGAGAGAGTAAACAAACCAACAGGAAGCTGTTTATGCCACTATGTGTCTGCATCAAAGCCGTCTTTGTCGTACGACTATTGCAGATTGAGAAAACCGTACTAACGCCACAGTTCTGTAATTCAATAGACGTACGGTTTTCAAAAGGAAAGGCCATTGTTACGTGCTCTTGAGAAATAAATCAATTTGTCACACAATTTCCAACCAACTTGAAAGCAGACTGACAAAAATTTTATCTGTTTCTTTGATATCTGACTGTCGTCTCAAAAAGAGATGTGAGTGCACACTTGATACTGCACTTTCTAATGGGAATAATTTATTCCCATTGGAAACACAAATAGTTAGAAATAGACCATAATAAATGAGAGCTTAGATGGTTAGAGATAATAGTGATTTTATAATTTTGCTCAAAATCTACCTGCAAGTGATATTAAAATGTCTTGTGTCCACATCTTTCCAACGTACATATACTGTAGCATCCACTAGAGGCCTCCTTGCTTGTGGGTCTCTAAAATATCACTTAGAACAGGTAGGTGAAACACATGCATAGTGAACACAAACTGAATCTCACACGCACACATACAGAGATGAAGAAAAAGCAAGAGAGAGAGAGAGAGAGAGAGAGAGAGAGAGAGAGAGAGAGAGAGAGACCTGTAACAAACATACCTTGATGTGCACCCACACACCTTCAAAATAACAACATACTTTCGCCCGTTAGAAATCGAACACACACAAAAGGCACACACGCACGCACATACACAGAAGCAAGAACACACATAAACACGCACGCACTTCCCTCACTAAACCGCAGACTGAGAGTTCCTGTGAACCTTTTTAAATAGAGCTACATCCGAGCAGCAGGTGGTGTAGCCATGTTTCAGTAACCCTCGTGGACTGTTCCCAAAAATGTAGTGGCTCTGTAGTCATTGATGCCACATATGGCAATTCAGAGCATGGAACCTTTGAAGACACTTGCTGTAGAAGTTTGATTTAACCATCTGTCAAACAATTCACCCCTCATCACAGTTGGAACAGGAGTGTTTGAAAGGATAAAAAAGCGTCCTCTTTATTTTCAGAATATCCCACATATTCAAATGGTCCAAATCCAAGGTTGCTTTGTAGGTTTTATTTTATTGCAGCCCTTTTAGCTTCAAGGTAATGCAATATTATTTGATGCACAATAACTGAAATGTTGACCTTACCAGTGAATGGCAATGTCTTCCCCGGGTGTGGTTTGAAAATGCAAGACCTTCATTATCTTAGATTACAGAATTTAAAATGGCACAAGAGAGCTAAACTCTAAGGTTGTCAATCACAATTCACAGAAGTATTGCAGTAGTTATTTTCTTTTTGTGTAGTTTGAGTAAAAAAATTGGCAGTCTGGAAAAATCATACAATGCGCTATAAGGCACAACTATCAGTAGGAAATTGAATATGAATTTAGTGTGTGGGATTATGTAAAGATGCTCCATTAATGTTATAAAATATCAATTACAGTAGTAGCCAGATTGTACAGTACGTCAGACAGCCTCTGAATTACTAGCATAGCATTGATAGGTCAACATTCACATCCCAATCACAAAGTGATTATTTATAAGATTTTTATAAACATAATAATCAAAACTATCATAAAAAGTTTACTTGAAATTGTGTTTATCTTTCATAACAATATAAAGGAAAATGTAAAACACCTCAAGTAATGGTGGATTCTTCAAATTAGTTTTCGATATGGAACATTTGGGTAATTTGGGCATGTTCTGTATCTGACATTAATATGAGTGACCTACCACTTAAAAAGTCAGCGCACTACCAAACAAAGTTAGTATGTTTTTTCACAACATTATGAGAGAAATCAATGCATGCAGCAGCTCTTTATAGAATAGGACAGGTTTCAGGCTCAATTAGGTACTTAATAGTTTGAGGCTTGGTCATTTCTCTGGAATCAACTCACTAAGATTTGTCAATTCGTGTAGAGGAATTATAATGGCGAAAAACTGCCTAAAAAAGCAATTTTGTATGATTGTTTGTGTTTGCAAATCTGTGTTAGTCTGCAGACAGCCATGACCCTGAGGAGATCATCATGACTTATTTAAACTCTGGGCATGGCTAAACAATCCAATTATTCACTGTTAAAATCAAGCCAGTTTAGCATTTTTTCTTCCATGAGAATGAGAAAAGAAAATAAACATGTTTTTTTTAAAACAAATTCCCATTATTGCCTCCAAAATGCAGTTGTGAACTTACAGAATGGTATAAACCTCTTCACTTGCTGATGCAAACACATTTTAGTTGCTGATGCTGGCACAACAAAAAGGCTTAATTGTCGAGGAAAAAGGAAGAGGCGTTTTCTTTTGTTATAAGGGGCTCTGGAGTATACAGGATGCAAATAGAATAAACAGTTTCCGATGTTAGCAATTACGTGCATGATTCAGCTCATAGCTTTGCTAACGGCATTAGTTGCAGCTCGACCCACCCTGTCCTCTGATATCTTCTCAATTCAGTGCCACTCTCCATGAATGCGGATAGCCACAAGTGTAATGATAGTGTGAAACACCGGTGCACCTTTTAAGTACACACAAAGAGAAAGACGAGTGAGAAACGCTTTGGTGGGCTTTGTTCATGTTACCATTAGTTTGCTGTCAGGTCAGAATAATAAACTCATCACCGTGATAGTCTGTGGTCAAAAGACTGTGTATTTGGAGATGTGTGCTTTTCTTTGAAACTCAGATAGACCATTGTTTTAGGATGTCTCAGAGCCTAAACCAAGCAGAAATCTCTCCCACTGCTTCTGCCAGTAGTTCAAATAATCTGTTAGAGGAAGAATAACTCAAGAACAGGCATGTCTTTCCGCCAGTTTGGGAGCGTTAAGATACAGCAGATCACAATGTTTGTAAAATGAGCAGGCGGTTGAAGGGAAACTACCATATGTGTGCAGCTTTACAAAATGTACCACTTTGGAGAAATACCCATTGCACTTGATTCAGCCACCCATTTTGCGCCGCTCATCCGGGGCACGGTGGCAGCAGGCTCAGCAGGGTATTCCAGCCGTCCCTATCCCCAGCAACGCTTTCCCCAGACGAGATACATAATTGCGCCAGCGTGTTCTCGGTCTACCTCGGGGTCTCCTACCGATAGGGCGTGCCCGGAAAACCTCCGAGAGGCGCCCACCTATTACACTATGCATGTTTATTTTATTTTCCACTGCCAAAGCTTAACTTCCCCCCAACCACCAGCGATGTGATGAATTTGTGACACCTACCTCTCCCTCTTTTAATAACAGATTTAGTTGAGCAATGTATTTCTATGGGGTTTCTCCCTCGGGTCCACTCCCTCCTGGAGAAAGGGTTGAGCCCTTGATATATCGCTCTCATGTTACTGCAATGGCACCATCAGGGACCTATACTGTTGCACGGATGTCATGTATGTCTGTAAGCACCTCTCTACAGGGAGGGATTCACAAGGTAACTTAAATCAAAACTGCCCAAGTTGGAAATTGGGTCTGGGACCATATCATCTGAGTAAATTTGGGTTGTGTGGACAGGATAACATTTGTTAAGGCACTCAACCTGTGGATTTAGGCATGTTGAATGTGATAAAAATGTGACGTTTTTTCTAGTGCTGTTCTATTTTTTGTATCTTCTTCGCCTTGACCTTTTAGAGTAAAACTTTCTGTGTTCTGTGTGTGTGTGTGTGTGTGTGTGTGTGTGTGTGTGTGTGTGTGTGTGTGGGTGTGG
>JAVQJS010118680.1:0-17268 GCA_036024795.1 Galaxias rostratus | reverse complement strand
CCAATCCTTTATAATTTATTTGTTATTGTCTTCACCTCTTCAACTGCCATTTTCCTTTTCCTTTATATTTTCATGACTTCCTTTTGAAACATTTTCACACCCATATTATCTTCCATCTTTCTCTACCTCTTTTTCCTTCTCTTCCTCCAATGCGGTTTGCCCTGTGTAGGTGGAACTGAGGGGCAGACATTTCAGGTGGCTGCTGTCATGGGGGCTACTGCACAAGCCGCTCTTCACTCTGCTATAGATACAGAACACCACATAGTGTGACTGCAGTCATCTACACTTGTTTGAACTTTTAGTGGCACCATCATTTCCACATTCCTATAAGTTCTGGCCTCTTCAACAATTGCTGTCAGTCACTCAATGCACCAGGGGAGAGCTAAAATCTTATTTCAGTGCCCTCTGTTTGAGATTGAACAGATTTTTCAATACTAAGGAGAAGAAAATGTTGGATGAAACTAAATACAATTTTAATCTTAGTATTGGAATTGTCTGTCTTGAATTGATGTGATTGAAAAGCAATTGGCACCATAACTCTGCTAGATACCCCAGCCACCCACCCCATAGCAGAGAATGGCTTCTATAGAGTTCTCTAAATGCTTAGTGTCACCTATGCTTCTCGCCCTCCTCACACACACTCACTCACTATTGCCCCACTAAAGCATCATACATAAGCACATCACTGTACTAATATAACACCTGCTGCCCCATGCCTGATGCTTGCTCTGTTGGCTCAGTCCTTCATGTAGTTGCAGTGAATTGCAATGATTTTGAATGGGATTGCATTTACTTAAATGAATGAGTTTGTAATGGCTTTGAAATAATTTTTGTGCTGTATGTGGTCAGCATTTATGTATTGAGTCCTTTTTTGAAATGGTGCATATGTGACTTCTCGTTTACTAACTGAGGTGTTTGATTATAAAGCCTTTAGAATACTGGTCCAAGGTAAGTTTGGTACAAGTAGGTTTGTTGGTGAATAAATTAATAGCTGATATTTTTTTAATCTGGCTCTGAACTGTCTTGGTTGAGGCAGCTGAGCGTCCAAAGGTCTATTGGTATACTCAAAACCTAGATTCTATTATCATTTTAGACAAAGCTAGGGAAGCAAGACTTTTATACGTGAGAGATTATCATTATCCTAGTCATAAATAATACCAATATCTACCTGTGTTCAAAAATTTACCTATGTGGGGTTGGACTGAGCAAACTGAATTTTCAGTATTTTACAACCGCCAACATAGTTTTGACCAATCTATATTCACATTTTCAAAACTCTATACACAATAACAACAGCATCCATCTTGTGGTCTATTCTATTACCACAAAGTGGTTTTCACACAATGTACAATCAATTAACATGTTTCTAAAACGCTTACATATCTTTACATACAAGTTTACCCAATACCAAAACTATGAATCTTTTTCGACTAAATTACAAATGATTTCACACAGCGTGGCAGAAAATAAACCATAACAGCTAAAACCTTAAATATAGTATAAATCCTGTACATCTAAAACAAAGGCATGGACTGTCCATAACGAACATCATGTTTGAGCATAGGAAGGCTCGTAAGTGGTACCTGAGCACCCTCTGTTGCAGATCGATGATCAACTTTGAGGTGGTCTCATCAGACATGCTGACATATGTCTTAGACAGCATGGGCGGTGGAAGGAGCCCTTTGCGGAACTTCTTAACTCGCCCAACACGTCCTCAGTGGAGGAGGCAGTTTGAAGACTCGAGAGAAGTCTCAGCAATATCCTTGGCAGAGGTCACTGAGGTAGTTGGGAAGCTCCTCAGTGGCAAGGCGCCATGTATGGATGAGATTTGCCCCGAGATGCTGAAGGCTCTGGACATTGTTGGGTTGTCTTCGTTGACACGCCTCTTTGATGTCACGTGGAGGTTGGCGACTGTACCATTGAAATGGCAGATGATTTGTAATTGTCATGGATAGAATCTCAAGGCGTAGCTGGCGGGAGGAGTGTGTCCAGTTTGGGGACCTCAGAATGTTTCAGAGCCTCTAGAATACCTTGCTTATGCTCCTGCCACCGCTACCTGGCCCTGGTTAAGCGGCAGATTAGAGATGGAGTGGATGGAACATGCACAGTAAAAAGTGGAGTTTTTGGATATAATTTGTTCTATGTTGATACTGAACAACACAAAAGGAGAGGTGATGGAAAAATAATGCCTGGACAAAGTAAAGTAATAGTGAGGTAGAGGACAATGGAGAGGAGTAGCTGAACCAGCCAGTGAGGGTAGAACAGGATAATGGAGAAGGAGAAGTAGGGGAGAGGAGTATGAATGTGTGGTGGTGTCAATAGATGTAATACTGTAAAAGCCACCCTCATAGACCATGTAATACAGTAAACCATGGTATATTACTAATAGAGGCTAGTGAAAGGGTGTAGCCTACTGTAATATTAGTCAACTGCGGCTTCCATTGTCCAGAGTGTTCAACAAACTGATTTAGTTCTCAGAATGTGGTTTTGAGCAAATAATGTATAATTTGATTAATTGTGTGATGGAGCTGTGTTGCTGTGTTTTGAGTTTTAAAAAAATATGTTACGGATAGGTCAAAACTTGTTACATTGTAGTTGGGTAATCTCAGATGAAAGGCTCTAACACAGCAGTGCTCTCTAATGGTCCCCTCTGGTGTTGTTGACCTCCTGCAGCCTCTGGTCAAGCAGGACAGCCTGGACACGTACAACGAGCGCGACCCTTTTAAGAACGATGAGGTGCGCGATGAGGAGGAGGATGCTGATGACGGCGACAGCGGCATTGAGGGCGAGGTAGACCCGCTCGACCGCGATGTCATCATCCAGCCCCCACCACCGCCGCCCCCACTTCGACCCCCCACCGACAAGATGAACTTCCCCAAGGGACTGCCCTGGGCCCCTAAAGTCAGGTGGGTGACACCTGTCATCTTTTTAACGTGGCATACTGAAATGTCATATGCTTTCTTGCGTGTGTTAATTGATTATCAATTCCTAGAATCTGTAAATATGCAGGTCAGCATTTCACCACGACGGAATGATGCACAAACAACTTTAAAGATCCAAAGATTCAACATCAAGGCATTCTGTTCTAGAAGACATCTCTTTTAACCATGTAACCCTAAATTACTGCTATAATGGATCTCAGACGATGCAGCCACACTCCTCTAGCCAGACGTCTGCTGGGTGTTATTGTGGAGGGGACCTATCTTATTTTTCAGTGTATTCTGCTAGGCTGGGGACATGAATAATGCATCCTATAAATGGAGCAGACACTGAGGACTTGGAGAGAAATGGATGGGTCTAATTTTCTTCCTTTTGTTTTCAGTAAATACCTCCACGTCAATAAACGTTTAATTATATTGTGCATCACTTTCATAAATTGTGTACATGTAATTGAGTAAATTGCATTATATATATTAGCTGAAGTATTGTTGAAGTCTGTTTTACAACACTAGTAGTATGCATAGGTGATCGAAGAACCATGTCGTATGTGAGAGTGTGTGTGCATGCATGGACATGTTATTAAATACATTTCTGTTGTGAGGGTGCACCCATGAAGCAAAGCACAGCGGCCAGCACTCTACTGATTTAAAGCATTTGGATGAGTCTCTGATTCTGTTCTACAGAAAGCAGGGCGGGAAAGCAAACAACAGTGACTGATGTGTTCATATTTGTCTGTGAACAAGCACTGAACAGTTTCAGATAACATTAGTGATAGCTTCAGCATGCATTTAAATGTTCCAGGCTGTTTATTTTGTTTGCTGATTGTGTGTCCACAGGGAAAAAGACATTGAGCACTTCCTTGAGATGAGCAGAAACAAATTTGTTGGCTTCACATTGGGAAAGTGAGTTTACCTCTCAATAAGCAGTTGTGTCTTTTGAGTTTTGAGTATTTTGTGTCAAATAAGACCATAATTTCACAAAGATAGTATAGTGACAGTGCTTGAATTTAAAATGGTGTCTTTATTGGATTTGTCTAATATGGGGATTTATCTATTTATTTATTTGTCTTTTTTTCTCCAAGTGACACAGAGACATTGGTGGGTTTGCCCAGACCAATACACGAGAGTGTTAAGACTTTAAAACAGGTAAGAAAATCAATACTCCCACCCATCCTCCCACATCTGTCTATTCGCTCTCTCTCTCCCCCTCCATCTTTCACCCTCTTTACCAAAGCACACATCCTTAAATTCCTTTTCCTAATCTTCTCTAATCCTCCTTTTATTTTCAGCCCTTTTCACCTCTAGTGTCTGTCTAACTATCTCACTCCTCTTACTCGTTCTCACCACACTGTCTCAGCGCCTACGGTCTACCACCAGTGGGTATGACAGACGGGCGATTCTCCCCGAAGACAGACGTCCCATTTAGACATCTGTCTGACTTGTAGGGGATCTCCTACTCAATATTAATCAAGCATTCCCTAATTAACAGTGCTAACAAGCTTCCTCTCTAGAACACGACAGACTGGGAGGCAGTAAGCTGACTCTGATCAATCACCAAAGGGATGTTTCTGTTAAAGATGGAATCAATAGGACCACAATTATAAAGGGTGAAAGGGGAAAAGACGGTGTCGGGTGAAAGCAAAGATTTCACCAAGATCTGAATAACTTGTTTAGTAAATTACTTATCTCTTTGTAGGCCAACTATTAAATGTACAAAATGATTATAATTGATCCCTTTGAACAGCTCACATGCCCTCTTACTGTCTGTCTTCCTTCAGCACAAATATGTCTCAATAGGTGAGATGCAGATCAAGAGAGAGGAGGAGCTTCAACAATGTCCGATGACCTTGGTTTGTAAAACAACCCCCACAGCATTTCATGGCTTCTTGGAATTATCTCCATTCAATAATATGTTACTAAATACTTGATATAACCTAGGGACACCCACTGAACTATGGTTTCAGTTTCATTGGAGCTTTGCAACAGGAAATTAACCTAGTAGGATGTGCACAGTACAATTGATACCTGAACAGAATGCAAACCCAGTTAAACACTGTTGTTTGCATTTCATGTCAATGCTTATTTTACAATTGAACAGGGTGAGGAGGAGGTGGAGGAGACCCCTGCAGAGATGTTGTATCTCGGAATGCTTCCTAACCTTTCGCAGTATGTGGTGAGTCCAGTCATACATACAGTTGGTGTCATAATTCCCAACATTCCCAATCAAAATTACAGAAGTCCAGGGAGTCACAGTTCATTTCGACTTTCTTCAATTGGTGATAGTTTAGATGATGTATTTCGTGACATAGTTTCCAATTAATAAATCCATACTTGGTCTACTCAAGTGCAGTATATCCTGACTCAAAATAATATTGTCAGTTTATTATCTGTTGTGGTTTTTGCCTTAGATTGCCTTGTTAAAGCTGCTGCTGGCTGCTGCCCCCACCTCCAAAGCTAAAACGGATTCCATTAACATCCTCGCAGACGTTCTGCCTGAGGAGATGCCGTAAGTCTGGAGGCATCCGCCCTACCTACAGTACCAGTCAAAGGTTTAGACACACTTTCTTATTTACTTGAATGGGAAAGTGTGTCCAAACTTTTAACTGGTACTGTATGTTCTTAACTTGAATGTTCTTCAACTTAAAATTGAGAGTCAATGCTTGTGGATCCTTAGTGTAGGTCACTGTCAGCTGGGGTTGTATATAAATAAGTGTCAGTTTGTCTTTGCATCTTCCAGGATTACTGTGCTTCAAAGCATGAAGCTAGGCATCGACGTCAACAGGCACAAGGAGATCATTGTCAAAGCCATCTCTGCGCTGTTGCTGTTGCTGCTCAAGCACTTCAAACTCAACCATATCTACCAGGTTGACACACACACACACACACACACACATGCACACACACACGCACACTCTGACGGTGATAGTAACAATAAAAAAACATTCCACACAGCTAAACCGAGACACCCGCAGTATACTGACAACCCACATGCTGTGACACACACCGTGACAAAAACAGTGAATTGTAGCGCCCTCCTCCGCCTATGTTTTCCATCTTGTCTCTCTCTCACTTCTCTCTCTATCCGCCTCTCTACCAGTTGGCAACCCAGCAGCCTCTTTTCCCTTCTCTGCCCCCTCCATCTAACAGACCTGCCCCACCCCCATCCTACCTCTACCTCTGCGTTTACTGGGTCAGCTATAGCCGCATCCCTTCTCCCTGCGTTCACCACCCCACCCCCTCTCTGCATCCCCTCAGATAACTGCACCACGCTGACACTACACAGCCTTCGGTGGGGTTGGCGCAATCTGCTTGGCTCTGTTTAGCTTTACAAAATACACAGGGATAAGAGGCAGAATATGGGCACTGAGCACTGACAATCCTGTTCCAAAATGTGTTCGCTTTAATAAGGATTTAGCTCCTATTTTTGGGTGAGCTTAGTTCCTCTATCACCTCCTTATGGCTGCTGTTCTTATCCTTATAGGCTCTTGAACCATTTTTTCTGCTGTGCACATATTAATTCCTAGTGAAAAGGAATGGTACATGGATAGATAGGAGAGCCATTAACACTGGAACATAAGCCCTGAAGAGGTGTTACAGGAGAAAAAGAAAGTGGACCATCTTAGTGCAATACATTTTAATCATTTTAAAGGAATGCTTTAATAAGAGCACCAGCTGCTGGGCACAATTCCTGATTTTATTTTGGTGGTTTGAAAGATTCTATATAACTGAGGTTATTACAAGTGTGTTTTTGGTTCTTATTGCAAATATTAATAGTATTATTGTATATTGTAATAATAATAATATTAATAATGATAGTAACTTACAATCCTATGCTAGATTATGTCAAAGTCTTTTTTATGGCTTACTGAGAGAAACATCTGATGTGAGTATTGTGATATGGATACAACTATTTATGATGCAGCATTATATTGAAGGTAATGAATTGGCACAGAGCATACTGCAATGGAAACCTCCTCCTCTCTTGGCAGTGCTGCTCCACAACAAACTCATAAATGATACAGAGACAATTAAGAATTTCAGAGCTCTTGACAAAATGTGACTGGAGGAGGCGTTTTACCCACTTATCATATTAGTGACTGACCTTCTTTTCCTATGGCACATTCTCTCCCCTCTACTGCAGTTTGAGATAGTCTCCCAGCATCTAGTGTTTGCCAACTGTATTCCCCTCATCCTGAAGTTCTTCAACCAGAACATCATGTCCTACATCAGTGCCAAAAACAGGTTGGAACATCACAGTTTTAAAGTACCTAACTATAGTTTAAAATGTGAATGTAAAGGTATAGAATGTGATCCAATTGTTTTTGATGTACTCTGTGGCCAAGCAAGAGGGTGAGGTGGCAGCACGTTTGTGTGAGACTGGTGGTAGGTGTTGCTGGAGGCCCCAGGTAGCATTGACACGGCTGGCTGTTTGAGATGGGAATGAGTTGCTGAGCATTGGCCTCTGTGTCACAGAGGGCTTTGGTGGTGTATGGGATGGTTTTTGTGATGATGAATGTGTGTATTAGTGTAAAATCCTATGCTACGCTGTCAATGTTTTTCTGTGTTTGTGTGTGTCATTTGCTCTTAGGCTGAAAATGTTTGTTCAAGTTTGCTTTCACATATGCACTGTATATGTAAACCGTCCATGGCTATTTGTGTGCTTTTGTTGCAGTATATGTGTTCTGGATTTTCCTCACTGTGTAGTCCATGAGATGCCTGAGCTCACTGCTGAGAGCCTGGTGAGTCCATCCACGCTGACTACCGTGACTCTGCCATCTGGTGTATTGTTAATTAAATGCTTGATTTGCTGATCAGTGTGTGTGTGTGTGTGTGTGTGTGTGTGTGTGTGTGTCTGTCTGTCTGTCTGTCTGTCTGTCTGTCTGTCTGTCTGTCTGTCTGTCTGTCTGTCTGTCTGTCTGTCTGTCTGTCTGTCGATGAGTGACTAGACACATTTTTGTAAGATGTCTTTGTGCTTGCTCCTCCGTGGTTTCAAACATGCTTGCTCGGGGTATGGCGTGAGAGTGTGTGTGTGTGTGTGTGTGTGTGTGTGTGTGTGTGTGTGTGTGTGTGTGTGTGTGTGTCCGACATGCTGTGTGTGTGGGTTTGTTGTGCGTGCGACCTTGTAGAGCCACGCCCTTCCCTGCATGAGAGCCAGGTAAGGAGAGAAGGACGCCAGGTGAGGCCCATCACAAAGCAGGCCCCCAGCCGGCCAGCTCCACAGGGAGGAGTCGGTGAGGGACCTATTTGCTGGCTCACCAACGCGGCTTATCCACGATGGGAGGGCCTCCCTGAAGCGTGTGGTGCCCCAGTCGAGCGCTCCCCTGTGGGAATTCAAAGTGGCCCCCACCTCCGGTCGGAAAGGCAGGGCCTTTATGTGAAACAGTCCAGGGTAACACACCCGGCGTGCCACCGTCGCCACGGCCACGCGGCCGAACGGTGTAGCGGAATGCAGACGCCCAGCCAGCGTGTCCCAGTGTCTGTCTTTCATTCCCTGCGTCAGTGTGGTTGGCAGTCGGTCTGGTTGTTTTGTCTGTCGTCTGGGGCTATTTTTATCCCTTTGTGTCGCTACGCCCCTTCTTTCCCTTGCCCCCCCTCCTTTTCTCTCCGTCTCCTGGTTTCTTCTCTATCTTGTCATGAATCCATGCCCCCCCCCCCCCTACCGCCGCCCCCCCCCCCCCCCCTGCAACTTTCTTTATCCACATCTCTTTCAGGGTGCAGTGAGCAGGCGCTGGTAGGGGTCCTATGTACCTCCGCCCCTTCTGCCCGGTCCCCTGACCAAAGGGGCCCTGAGGACAGCTCCTGGTGGAGTCTGGAGGGGGAGGGGGGGGGGCTGGCACTATGCGGGCCCAGAAACTCCCTGACTGGGGCAAGAGGCGGCGCTCACGGACCTTTTCGGTCTGTCGAGTCCCACGGTCAAACAGATAGACAAAGATGGATGGAGAAGGACAAGGAGAGAGAGAAAGACACTGTCTGTATTGGTGTGTGTTTGTGTTTGTGTTTGCGTGTGTTGTTTGTGTTTGTCTGTTTGTTTGAAATGAGTGATAGCAAGGAATACTAATGCATTAAGATTTCTGAGAGAGAGAGAGAGAGAGAGAGAGAGAGAGAGAGAGAGAGAGAGAGAAAGGGAAGAAGAGATTAAGAGATCGAGCCTTTTGTTTTTGTAAGCGTGTGTCCTTTGAGTGCCTACACAGTGTGTGTGTGTGTGTGTGTGTGTGTGTGTGTGTGTGTGTGTGTCCTCTACCATTGGAGCGTGACCACCACTCCTCCAAGGGTTGTGTATGTGTGTGTGCGTGTGTGTGTGCGGGGTGTCAGCCAGTCACTCCAGTGCCCTTGAGCGGTCAGTCCTCCGCCAGCCTCCCCACGATAAGGAGCGCGGCCCCGGCCCCACACACACACAGGGCTCCTCTCCCCGCATGCAGCCCAGGCCTGCCTCCACGCCGGCCCCCGACGCCAGATAAGGATGCCAGGGATGACAGCCTCGCTCTGGGCTCTTGGGAGGGTGGGGTGGGGGATGAAAGCTTATTTCAGGGGCTGCGTCGTGGCGGCTGGTTGGACCGGTTGAAATTGTGTGGCGAGCGGGGAGTTGGGGCACTTGTAGACTTTTCTTTCCTGTCCTTGCCTGCTCTTCTCTGAGAGGACGGCTACGATCTCCCCAGACGGACCCCCAGGTCCTTGCGGGCGGCGTGACGTTCGTAGTCCACACCAACGTTGGGTCTCTCTTCCTGTGTCTCCATCACGCACCACATTCTCTCCCCACCACATGTCTGAGAGGCATACCACGGCACCACAGAGAGGTCGACCATTCCTGGTTCGATCACATCCATAAAGACATGTTTTCAGACAGCACTGATTTCCTTTGTTTCTTGTTTTCTCTGTGAGTTGACGTCGACTGGAATCCTTGTCTTTGAGCAGTCTAGTCTAGTTTTTCTTTAAAACACTTTTGAGCCGGTTTGATAAAGCCCCCCCTTTAAAAAAAAGTAACCACTTAGTGGAAGGTGAGTAAACACTGTGCAGACCTTCGTCTTTAAAACAATTCTGGGCATAAACTTCTGCTGGCTCGGAATCAATATTCCTTGGACAAATGCAATCAAACAGCAAGTCTAATGGAACCGTAGCTCAAACAGTTTTTTTATTTTCGTTTGTTTTTTCAATACGAGGCCGAAATGCCAGACCTGCTCAAAAGGCCCCGACTCCGGTAGAAAGGCAGCCTTGCTCATTGACTGTGATTGCAGTGGACGTCCCAGCTCTAGCACAGTTCTAGTTGGACTGCAGCAAATCCTTTTTGTTTTTCTTTCGTTCTGCATCCTTCCCATCACACTACCTCTGCCAGTGTTCTGTGATGCAGATTATATTCTCATGCTGGACCAGTGTGAGCCAATATAACCACCGACTCTCTCTAGCTTTCCCACCCAGGAGAGCAGTCTGTCTGGGACGGATATAGGCAGAGCCAGCCGCTGCTATATCGCCTCTCATCACCTGTCTTCTTCCTCTTCCTCTTCCTCTTCTTCTTCTCTTCACTTTTTCTTTTCTGCGCAGGAGAGTGACATTTCATACTACGATTCCAAAGCGGATTCAGACTATGTGAGTATAGTGTACAAGGTCTACCTCAACCAAAACCTACCCCTTCCCCAGTCCCTACCACCTCACCCCCTCCCTCTCCTTCCCCAGTCCCTACCTCCACACCCTCTCCCTCCCCTTTCCCAGTCCCTACCTCCACACCCCCTTCCTCCCCTTCCCCCGTACCCCTCCCTCCCTGGATGTTGTCGTCCCCTCCTCCGGCCCCTTGGCCCCTGGGCCCCTGGGCCCCTGGGCTGTCGGTGTGTCTTAGCCGGGGTCGGTGGCCTGTAATGGTGAGTCTAGGTGACAGAGCAGGGGCCGACGTCATGCATGCGACAGCCACGAGCTGCTACCACTAAACCCCCGCTACCACCACCACCACCACCCTCACCCAGCACCACCCAGTCCTGCCCTACCCAAACCTGTCCCCAGCCTGCAGAACCCCTCTTCCCCTACCTCGGCCCCTACCGTGAACCCAACCCTTCACCAAACACCGACCGCTTCTCAGGCAGAGCTGCAGGCCACATCCAGATCTCCTCTGGTGTCCCGCGCTCCGGGGGGGCGTCGCCCGCCGCTCTGATGGATGAGCTCCCCCCCCGCCCCCGCCGACGCTGTGGGACGGGGACCGGGGTGGTGGTGGTGGAGCGGGGGACAGAGGGGCCATAAATCACTGGGTGATTGTCCCGGTTTGATGAATGGCGCGGCGCTTTAGGGCCTGTCGGCTTGTCTAATTGGAGGACATCGGTCATCATTACCGTGGCGAGTGGAAGACTCAAATCCCCCCTCCCACCCCCCCCCACACACACACACACACACACACACACACTCTGACACGCCCCCTGACCCCCTGAGTCCTGCCCAACCCTCAGAGCCACCCCCACCCCCGGTCGTAAAGGCCGAGCCCTGTGGTGATCCACTGTCAGTGGTAGGGTCCCTCTCCGTGGTGACTCGTCCAATCACTGTCCTTCCTGACGGGATGTGGTTCCGATAGAACGGCCCTGCATCCATGACAGCTCAGGATTTAGCTAAGAGCAAAGTAAGTGAGTTATAGACTCCATCCAGCTTTTCCCCCTTTTTCACTGCCCAGCTACGCGTTCTCATTCTCTTCGGTCCACAGAACCATTTCAAGGTGCAGCCCATCAGCCCATCGTTCGACCCTGTGTCCTCCTGGCAGACACACTAGTTGTAGTTGTTATCGCTGAGTGCTGCTGGCTGGGCGTGGCGGAGGAGCTGCTCCAGCCACTTCCAGGAGCAGCTACGCCACTGAACTGATCATGAGCTGGAAGATAGGGAAGCTTTAACATGGCCGTGTAGTGAGAAACACACTCCCGCCCCCCCCGCTCACACACAAACTCAGAGAACAAGACGTCTGATGACGGCCGCTACGTTTCCCGTGTTCTATCACGGAGAGAGCTGTACGATTCGATATTGATTTTAGTCCCATAACCAGCCCCCGCTGGGCACAAGCTCTTGATGAAAGCTAGCCAAATGAAAGAGACAAGATTGGGCTGTAAACTGTAGGATTAATACTTAGGGATGTGTGGAGTGCAGGAAAAAAAGACTCTGTGTGGCTGAAATGGCCACGGTCTCTGCCTTATAATCCTCCTTCTGCTGTGCCACTGCCTGTGTCGGCCAGCCAACCACGGATTCATCGTTGATGAGATCTTAGATGCTGATTGGACTGAAGGCAATAATCAAAAATCTATAGTCCCACTTTCAAGCCTACGTCTTAGACCGGTGAACTGCTGTGTTAGTCAGAAACCAGTCCACTGTATGGAAACGGTTTGGTTGAGTCACGTTGTTTTAAAAAGGAAAAGACCAGTGATTATTATCCGGTGCTGACAGTGTTGTTCAAGTTGGAGACTTGACTGTTTCTCATCAACCGGCAAATGATTCATTGTTGTTCACAAATGGCCTCTGCTGGAAACATAAATCTCCACACACATACACACACAGTCATACACACACATACACACACAGTCATACACACCTATGCAAACACACACACACATCCTCGAAGGTCAAGTCAGGAATGATGACTGGGGCCTGGGTGTGCCCAGTAGGGGTCGAAGGTGGAATGTGAAAGAGTCTTCAAAATGTCATCTCTGGCCTCTTCCACCTTTAATTAGGCCGCGTGAATGGGGAGATCCAATTAGCTAATTGGGTAATGAATCGAGCCAAACAGGTGGTGGATGGCTGAAGAAAATGAACCAATCAGTCTTTCCTGTGTGGATTTATTTAGCTCCTAATTAGAAGCTGCCTTGGTTAATTATGATTGGGCTCTTATGGAAGAAGGGGAAAAAACGTTTCCTGCCTGACTGGAATGACAGTCGGAGCCGGCAAATAAACCAACACTGCTGACACATCAGCGCTCCCTCCGTCCAATCAACGCTCATCGTTATCGGTGAGCCGCCAGGCCCAAGCCAATCGTGCTAGTGCTTTCTAACTGTAAGCCAATCAATTGGAGTGGAAGTACAGTTCTCTGTCCCGATTGTACCCAATGAAATCAGTCATGCCGGGGAACTGCCTCCTCAAGTGGTCTTTGCAGAGCTACAAAAATAAAATAAAGCAACACTTGAGTTTAATCCAAATGGCTACAGTGTAATCAGGGCTATGCCGTACTAATGCACTGTATTCCCGTTACTGTAATCAAAGGTACATTAGACTTAATCAATCTTTCTATTTGAGTGGGTAAGTACTGTGAGAAATTAGGTTTTCCCTTGTCAAACTTTAGAGGGTTTCATGTGCTGCACTGCAGTGCCTGCAGGAACCTTAAACTGATATCCCAAAATAAAAACGTGGGAGTTTCTTTTTTTTGTTACTGTTAAGTGTATTCCTTCCTCTTGGCGATTGAGGAGGAGGAGGAGAGATAGCCACGAGCCTCCGAGGAGCCTTGCCCCCCTAATGAAAGCGAGGAGGAGGGTGGGGGGTGGACGGACAAGGACGCTGACGAGGGCGGAGGCGCGTGTCCCGTCTCAACAGTGCGTGCCCGTCCGTCCGCGGGTTCCAGTCCTGCTCCGTCCTATTGTGGTGATGGATCTGTGTGGGTATCTCGCTGGGAGATTGTGCTGAAAGAATGAGTCGTGGTGCGTTGATGGATGGCACAGTGTTCATAACAGGACCGAGGGGGTTTGACAGATATTAGATGAGCGTCTGCTCCCCGTCCGGCTCTCGAGACTACATTACCCAGCTCCTCAGGCTGACTTTGAAAGAGGCTTCAACCCGACTGTCCCTCCGCTCGTCCCAGCAACAGCTTGTAATAGCATTTTAATAGTCAATTAAAACTTGGCCATCAATCAATTCCTGCTCCGGACATGGGTCTCTGATTTAATCTAGCACCCAAAACAAACAGTTTTTATCTTGTCATATCCAATTAACCCGTGCTGTTCTATTACAGGGATGGGAGTTAGCCGGGTGCTATACCTACAGCACAGCAGCGCAACGAGGCTTGGTTTGTGTATACATGCACACACCTGCGGGCTTCTCTGCACATGCTCGTTGAACTACTTTGAATCGACGTGGGACAGCTTGCGTTTGCGTTGGCGTAGCGACCGGTGTGCCGGGGTCGTGGTATGGCTCCGCTTCCCTGCCGAGTCACCGCCTCGCGGTCGCCGAGTCTAAGCCAGGTCCCCCGCCAAATGCGTTTGGACCCCCGTAAGATCCGTCGCGACGGCCGCGGCGAACGAACGTCGGATCACAGTGGTAAAACGAGTTTGTTTTAGGACCCGGGGCCCGGGGAAGCTGGTGGGCCCTGCCTCCGTCTCTGTGCGATGGAGCAGACTGCAGAGGAACAACAAAGACTCCTCCAGGGAGAGAAGCTGGTGGGCAAGCTGTGCGTGTGGGCGGGACAGACAAGCTGTGATTAAGCGAGACCTTGCCGCTCGTTTTTTGTTTGTTGCGGGTTAATTTGTGCCGCGCCGGAATGCGTCTGTGATACCCATCTTTGGGGGACTAATTGAATGTCACTGTGGGGTGTCGGCTTTGATAGCCTCGGTTCCCTGGTGAAATCCCAAGGTGCGTCGGTGTGTGTCCCCCTGTGCGCGGCAAAGCCTGCCTCGCGGTTTGTATATGTTGAGAGCGAGCATGGGAGCTTGGGCTGTGAGTGTGTGCGTGTGGGCGAGTCAAATCTGTTGCTGCAGAAACCTGCTCCACTCTCTACACGTGTGTCTGTACATGTGTGTCTGTTCTCACAACGCTTTGTGTCTGTGCGTCTCTTTTTGTGTCTTTGTGTGTGCGGGCGTGTGTGTGTGTGTGTGTTCAGACAGAGGACGGCGAGGAGGAGAACCTGCTGGAGAACCCCTTCTCTCTGGAGCTGGAGTTTGTGGATGATGCCAACTTCAAGAACAAAGTAAACTACTCGTCCAGCGCGGTCCAGATCCCCACTGACATCTACAAGGGCTGTACGTACCCCCATAGCAAAGTCACCACGGGAGCGATGTTTCACTCCCCATTTTTATCAAATGACTTTTGTATGACACGCACATACATGCACTGTGTTGAGAGGCACAGACAGACGCACACGTCACCTGCACATGCTCGAACACACACACATACACACACACATAGGAGAATGCACACGCGGTCTGAATGCAATGAACAGACACTCTGGCGGGCTCCTCTGTGTTTTCTCTCCCCACACTGGATGCTGAAAGGCCCGAGGGCGAGGCTGGCACGAGGTGACGTGTGTAGGCCAGCCCGGATGAGTGGTGGCTGGATGGATGACTCCCTCCCTCTCCTCCTTCTTGGCCTGGCCTCCTCACCTCTGTCATGGTGTCTGCTACTAACCCCACCCCCACCCCCGTCTCTCTTACATCTGCCAGAGCGCTCGCCCACTCGTACATGATCGCAGATGACAGGTGGTTGTGTGTGGCCCCGTGGAGCTCTGTGACTGTGTGGGCGTGAGGGGAGGGGGCATTAGGACCCTGCGCTCCCTGCCACCTCTCAGCCCAGGGGACATAACACCCTCTTTGGTCCTCGGCCACAAAGTGAGCAAGGAGTGGACACGTGCACCGTACCTGCCGGGTACTCTGCCTTTTATAACGCTTCTCTCTCGCTCTCTCTCTCTCACTCTCCATCTCCTCACTCTCTCCCTTTTTCACCCATGTTGTCTGTTGTGTTTATTCTAATCTGTTGGATGTGAATCTTGGCACTCTAACTCGTTGGAAGCCTCGCAGACCGCCAGACGGACAGACACACAGACAAGACCCTGTTGTCCGCTTCCCATTGTCCCTGTCATCCTCGTTTCTCAGAAGCCTCTTTATTTCAGACGCTGTTGACTGGCGGCGCCGATGCCGGACAATGCTAATCCCCCTCCCCCCTCCCAATCTCCTCCCTGAAGGAGTGGTCAAAGGTGACGGCCAGGCAACAATGGACCAATCAGCCCGGACCATTGTCAGCGTGGGGTCGTGTTGTTTGGCGGACGCCGCTCTGCCTCCTTTGAGGAGCTTTTTGATTGAGGCTGGCCTACACAGCGGGGGGGTAGTGCTGTAGTACGGAACGACAAACGGACCACCATATATGGCATTTGATTCGCGGCGCACTCTGCAGGAAGTGTTTACCACGGAGGCCTGCAAATCAAGTCCATTGATGTGGTCTGCTGTGCCAAGATTGGACAACAGACGTTTGCCCAGACTATCGCTGCCCAGACCTTTATGAACGCCCCTCATTAAGATCTACAGTTCACAGTCAAATAAACCCTTAATACTCACAAAGCAGAACCGTTGGATTGTTTAAATGAGCTGTCTGCAAAACTTTACAGCCTCCTATTCACCCATTTCACTAGTTGCAGAAGTAAGGTCAAATATCAAATGACTATTTTGGTTGAGTCCTGTTTCCTTAAAATATGAACGTGAAGCAGTGTGGGTCCAGGGATAGACCTGAGAGAAAGGTAGGGCCAGGGGTTACCTCGGGAGGGGTTGGCTGGCCAGCACAGGGCTCTAAAGGAGAACGCACACGTGGCTGGAAGGCTCTACTCTGGCTCCTCAGGGGTCCTGGAGGAGCAGTGGAGGAGCAGTGGAGGAGTGGAGGAAGGGCTTAGTGAGGCGGCTGGAGGAGGCTCTCTGGGAGAGCTCCCCGTGAGACTGTGGGCTGGGGTAGTGGAGGTCATACAGTTTTATGGGAGTAGCACTGGAGTCCTGTTTTGGGCGGTTTAGTCTGGTGTTGTTTGGGTGAACTTTCTTTATCCCCGTTCAGCTGGGTCCATGAAGCGCGGAGCATGCGAGTTGATTCGTTCTCAGAATCTGTGTGCCTCTCTAGGACTTTGTTGCCATCGAAGGACACAAAGGGAGAGTGGCCGCGAACCAGGGGGCGGCAGCACCTCGTTGGAGCGACAGCCAATCGGACGTGCTTACGAGCTGAAATGTTTGCCCCCAAATTGCATTATGGGTAGATGGGTGGAAAGAAGAAAGACGAGGAGTAAAAAAGACGACGGACACAGGAAAGAAGGGAGAGGAGGAGAGCGACGCTGTAATAATAGAAACCGTTCAGAGCCTGAAGGTTTTTTTTTCATGTTTTTCTTCCTCCCTCCCTCTTTCCTTTTTCTCCTTTTTTTTTTTTGATTGTGTTCCTTTCAGCGGCTAAATGAGGCGGCGTCCGTGGCCCCGTTAAGAGTCGTCTGCCAGCGCCCATGTCCGTTTACGGAGACGGAGAGTGTTCCCTGGGCGCTGTAATGAACCATTTTATGATTCATTATCCCAACGCTGATGCCTGCTGCCACGTCGGCAAACTTTCTAATTAGCTCAGGTCAAACACACACACACACACACACACACAC
>JAVQJS010118648.1:0-11172 GCA_036024795.1 Galaxias rostratus | reverse complement strand
CACACACACACACACACACACACACACACACACACACACACACACACACACACACACACACACACACACACAGAGCATCATGAAATGCAGATGCCTGATGCGTGCAGTGGGCGGAGGCTGGCACTGGGCTTTGAAGGTAAAGTAGGGGTGTCGTAAACCAAACGCTCCGTTCCTCACCCCCGGTTGGGTTCACACACGAGAACAAGGTAGTTTGGTTGAAGAGCTAAAAAAAGCCACCGTGAAAATGTAGGTTGTGTATTTGGGGACTCGATGTGTGCTAGCGTCAGACACTGCTTTATTTAAATGAGTAAGTCACGCACAGAGGGTTTGTGGATTCAGTCTAAAACAAAGACAGGACGTGGGAAATGGCAAAGCTATCTTCCCCGATGTGAAGTACCTCCTGAGGTGAGCCCGCTGCACCAACACTGTGATGCAAAGCCAACCGTGGGCTTCTTGAACCGTGCCACCCCTAATGCAAAGCGACGCCAGCGCTTTGAATTATAGTGGCGATAGCATATTCACGTAGCAAGCTCTGCGGCAGGGAGTCGAGCAGTGTGTACGTAGTGTGTGTACGCCCGGGTGGGAACGAGGGGAGGAGTGGGTCGGAGGGACAGGTTGTGCTCTGTGGAGTCTGAGGACGGAGTTCCTCTTAACGTATCAGGGAGAGAGGAGAGAGAGAGAGTGTGTGTGTGTGTGTGTGTGTGTGTGTGTGTGTGTGTGTGTGTGTGTGTGTGTGTGTGAGTACTCACTGGCAGCCTCCACAAGCTCGGGGTGCAGGTTGTAGGGGATGAGGGGGTCAGGCAGGTCGGCGAAGAAGGCCTTGAGGGCGCCGGCCACGGCGTTGACGGCCACGTCCATCACGTAGAAATCCACGCTGTGGTCTGCAGGGAGGCACAGAGCACACAGCGGTCAGGGGAGAGGAGAGAGGGAGGACACGGAGAGGGAGAGAGACGCAGAGAGATGAGGGTGGCAAAAAGGGAGGGACGGAGGAAGAAGGCCTGAGAAAAAGTGACACGGAGCAAATTAAGGAGGGGAAAAGGCGAGGGAGGAAAATAACACAGATTCTATTAAAAAAGGGGGATGGGTGGAGAGATGAGGAAGGAAAGAGAAAGAGAGAGTGGAAGAGAGCACAGCGCCTAAGGTAAAGTGACAGCTGCCACCCTAGATCACAGAGGCAGCCAGCTGAGAGAGAGAGAGAGAGAGAGAGAGAGAGAGAGAGAGAGAGAGAGAGAGAGAGAGAACAAAAAAACAGGCAGATAGGAAAAAGATGACAGATCCTAGAGAGGGAGGGGGCAGGCAAGAGGCTAGGAACCCAGCTTGGGTAGTCCTGACTATGGATCAGATTGTAGCTAGGCGTGCATTTCTACAGAGCAGACCATACCCGCCTACTGCCTGCTGGAAACCAGTCCACTAGCCCTGCTCTCTAGCTCCCCCTGGCCCCCGAGAAACCACCAGGCGTCCAGCCCGCTCTAACACTCCATCCTCCCCCTGCACTCACCCACCAAGTCATGGTGACACAAGTAAAGACGTCTTGAAAATGGTGCACATTCCACCGGTCTGAAAACAGGGCCGCACACCACATGGGGTCCATTGTGTTTTCCCCTTGGAAAGACGGGAGGGGGGGGGCGGAGACAAGTGACGCCAAAAGAGGACCGACAGGATGAGCTGCGGCGCGCACTCGATCGTTTCCCGGGGGAAATCTAAGCCCGGCGCACCTCCGACGCAGTTATTCAGCTCCTCTCCGTGGAAATGAGACAGATTGATCCTTGTTGTTAGTGGAGCTGTGGGGAGTGGGGAGTCTATCACCGTTCATTACTGTGCTCCACAGCCCCCCACCCCCCCCCCCCCCTGGTCAGCACGCCCTTCCCCAGGCCGGGGGCCACCACACAGGGACGAGGCGCGGGAACCTTCCTCCATGGCTCAATTACGTTACGCCATCGTCCTCGCTCCTCGTTTGAAATGGAGATCTCATCAGCCCCCCCCCCTCCCTCCCTGCCCGCCACCTCCCCCCCAATGGATCATGCTGATCCATTGATCCCCTGCGACCCCTCGCCCCTCCTGTCTGGAACGTGCAGAGTGCAGGACGGACCATTACGCTGGCTGAGGTTACGACAGTCGTCTTTTTATAACCGTACACATGGTGCTAGGTTGTGTAACTTCTACAGCAAAGAATCATAAAAACAGGCTCGTTGACGTAGACGATGACTGTCAGGGAGAGGTTGCCAGGCAACAGTGGTGTACGTACAAAACACGCTAAGTGTTCACTTTTCAGGATTGGAATGTGTCTTGCTGCAAAAACAGCTAGACACTACTGATTAACGGGCGGGCCACACACACACACACACACGCACACACATATATATATATGAATACACACACAAAGTGTACCCAGATGCATGCTAAAGTGCTTGACTGTACCATTGTGAGGTAAATATTTCATTGTACTGTCTTGTCTAGTTGGTCTACATCTGCTTTGCCACATGATTGAAGCGAAGAGAGGGGCCAGGGTGGCAAGCGTCTGTTTACGCCGTCAGAGCTTTCTGTTTCTCCTGTCAGATGGAGGGCTGTGGCCTATAATTGAAGTAAATGCCACCTCTAATAGAGGCGGACAGGTGCACTGCACAAAGAAAGTATGGGTGCGTGTGTGTGTGTGTAAAGTGGCGAGCATTACCTTGATCAAACTGCTTCTGAATGTTGTCTTGGTCCGTCTTGTTGCCGCTCACACGGTACAGCCCCTCGGTTGTCAACCCTGAAACACATCAAGCCAAACGCCTCGTCAGATCACATGCACGCAGGTACACACAAACACACACACACACACACACACACACACACACACACACACACACACACACACACACACACACACACACACACGCCCCCCATAGGGTATGCACACCTAGCCACGCTGCGCGCACATAAACAAATCCCGACGCTTTGGTTTTGAGCTGCAGAGAGTGAGAGAACAGTTGACAGCGGGCTTTTCCCTTGGGCAGTTCTGGGAACATCAGAGGGAGTCCAGGCGGGCTGAGCGGAGCGTTCTGTGATCTCCAGCACAGACGAAAGGCAACCGCCCGTGTAAATATTGGAATAGGTTGTCGCGGCGACGCAGGGGGAGCGTTGGTGGAGAGAGTGTTCAGAGGCTGTCTGGTCTGGGTGCTGTCGGTGACATTCGGGGGGAACACAACACCAGGGAGGCTGGGACAGCACAACAAGGAGGCTGGGCCCTTCGGAGGCTTGGACAACACAACAAGGAGGCTGGGCCATTGTGAGGCCGGGACAACACAACAAGGAGGCTGGGCCATTCGGAGGCTGGGACAACACAACAAGGAGGCTGGGCAAACACAACAAGGAGGCTGGGCCATTCGGGGGCTGGGACAACACAACAAGGAGCCTCTAATCAGCTGCAGATCTCTGAGGCAGCGGTGCTCGCCCTGCAGCAAACGACCTTGCAGCGATAGGACACACCCATCCTGAACACACGAGTGGGAGAAAAAGGCGGAGGGATGAGGAAAGAGGGAGTGGGCCCGCGTTTTCCAAATAGAGACGCCAGAAACACGCTCCTCCTCTCCATGAGAAAGTCTGGTTTTATTCGTCACTTGTAGCGGAAAACAAAGTAGTCCCATCCCCACCCCATCTCTTAGCTAGCTAATACACACAGACAGTCTTTCATACAGCCATGTGGCCCTCCTTATATACTACAACATGTCCAATAGAACAGACCACAAACACAAACACACACACACACACACACACACACACACACACACACACACACACACAATATTAGCTGCACTAGAAAGGTGGGGAAGCACAATCTCATGTCAACCTGGGTGAAGCCTATCTTGGATCTAAAACGAGCATTTCTCCACTTGATCTAGCTTTGTGTGGGAGCGGGCGGACGGATGGGGGGGGAGGAGGATGTGTGGCCAGGCACCACCAGGCACGGTCAGCAGAATTGGTAGAGGAATGAATTCAGGCCAATTCAGAGGGGGGAAGGGAGAGAGAGAGAGACAGAAAGAGAGACAGCGAGAGAGACAGAGAGAGCTGCTAAAGGAGGGAAAGCCATTGGTTGCAACAAGACAGGCGGTTGTATGACAGTGTGCTCTGTGAGACACTGTGCTGCTGTGGCCTGCTGAGGGAATCGGTTATGGGCCGGCCTACTTAACGCTCTGTCTATGGGCTACGCTGGGGCCAGGGCTCTGGGCCCCGGATGCTGTGTCTGTGGTGGGATCACTGTGTCCAAGAGAGGACCCCGGCACACAGGCCTGACAGGCCTCTGGCCATAGCACCTTCTCCTGGGAGAACCCCTTGTCAGACAGAGGGCTTCTTCTTCCTGGAACTCCTCTGCACCCACAGCTCTGGGGCTCCGGGACCGACGCTAACGAGAACCACAGGGTCTGAGAGGCACGCGGTCGTCGTTTCATGGTGACTTGCCACGGGTCAAGGGGGAATATTCACGCTGCCGGTGGCTACTCGGGCAGACTGTGTGTGTTATAGTGCCCAGTGCTGGGGGAAGGTTGGAGCCAAAGACAACGCTTGATAGAGACAGAGACAGAAGGAAAAGGAAAGTCACTGTTATAATAAGCGATCCCTTTCAGGGTTTGACTATCAACAACCTCCTATGAAGCAGAGGTATGGAAAGTATTGAATTACATGTACCTACAGAGAAAAGAAAAGCTGGCGTCCAGGCCTGTAGGAAGATATCACTAAACGCAAAGCAGCTCAGCAGATATGACTGTTGGACGTGGGTATTGAAACACACACACACACACACACACACACACACACACACACACACACACACACACACACAGCTGGAGGGCGGAACGGTGACGACAGCTCCACTTAGTTTTGCATGTCAAGATCTGGTTAGGCCTATCTTCCCCCGATACAATCTGATATCCGGCACAAGCACCGCTGTGAGCGTTCCAGGCCAAATGCATCAACTCAAAGATAAACACACACACAAACACACGCACACGCGCGCACACACACACACACACTTTACAGTCGGGCAGCTGCCTGGCTGGTTTTATGACGGTGGCAAGCCATCTGGAGCAGGAGCGAGCGCTGAGTGACTGAGTGAATCACTAGGTGTTCCCACCGCCACAGGTCCATTGATAATGGCAGCAGCCTGTCTTCTACGTTCCGGGGCTGCCTCCACAAGCTGAAGCGTTGCCGAGCAGCCCCTGTATGGAACCCACCCCACTCCTATGGAAACCCAAACCTCAGAGCTCCATGAAAGCCAGACATTCACAATTACCCCTCTCCGTCCTCCATGATCTCAAACGACACAGCCTGGATCCGCGCTGGTCCGCCCCACTGCAGACCAACCCTCTCCCTTTCTTCCTCTCCTCCCGTCACACAGAGAATCCCAGGCAAGCGGACACATTCCAGAGGAAATCGGTTTAAAAATAAGCCACCTTTTTTATGAGCCTCGTTCATCACAGCAGGGAGGCCTGGGGGGCTAGCTCCCCTCTCAGCTAGTGCGGGGACAGGGAGGATGGGGGGGTGGCTAGGCCAGACTACACTGCGGGTAGCCCGAGAACCGGCCGGGAACACAGGCACCACAGTCGGCCCCGTCCCCTGGAAGGACATAGCTCACGGCTCTCTGGGGCCACTCCAATAGAGACATGCGGTCACCAAAAAGGGAGCTACGTTTCGCTCCGGCGCACAATAAAAAAAGAGGGAGAAAACGTCGCTGACACTTTTACTGCCTCTGTTGATTTAAAAACGTCGCCTCGCCGCTCCTCCCGTTTCATTGGCCGCGCGTCGAAGTCTCCCGCGGAGCCTCGTGCAGCGCTGGGTCTGTGGCAGCACATGTACCGACTCAACGCTATGTAGGTCTGCACATTCCTCAGGCCTTTCTCTGCAGTTCTGTGGCTTCCAGAGGGAGGTGGGAGAGGGGCATGGACAGCGCCCCTGCAGTAGCTCCTGCTTCAGGGCCACTCCACCCCCAGCGGGGACACTCTCCGGTGTGGGCAGAGAGAGGAGAGGGGAGACCCAACCTAGCCCAGCAGAGTCATCACTTTCCCTGCTAGTGCACTAATAACGCTCCCTCCACACTGCCCCGGGCTAGTGGTATAAATCACTACAGCCCCCTGATAGAGAGGGTCAAAGGGAGAGCGAGCGAGCGAGTGTGTGTGTGTGTGTGTGTGTGTGTGTGTGTGTGTATTGTAACTAGATCCCTACAGCAAACCCATTGCTCACAGTGCTTGGACTGGGCTAAATCCCAGCGTTCCCGACGGCAGTATAAACCATTACCACAGCATTAAGAAACCCTACGGGACGGCAGAGAGCAGCTGAGGAGGGCCTCTATTGAGCCCTCCAATCAAACGAACTCGTGTACAGACTGACCCACGGAGGGAGGCATCCAAATACAATAGAACATACTCCTCTGTCAGCTTTATTTTTTTTTTCAGGGTAAAGAGTATGCTTTGATTCCTGGACATATTGATTTATCAGACTTAAAGAGCCCGGTAACAGGGGCAGTCCTTAGCGTCACCACGGAGCACCTTGTCCTTGAGGAGGACAGGCTGACGAGGAGCAAGGACGGGAGCAAGCCGGAGACGGGCGAGACCATACAGAGAGCGGTGAAAAGATGATAAGATGGCCGACATCCAGAAACAAGAGAAGATGGAGGCTTTCATCAAAGTGGTGGAGATTAAAGGGTAGAATGTGGCCTTGGGTGAAGAGGAGGGGGGTATAGAGACAAAGAGGAAGGCCCGTAATAAAGAAAAGGAAGATAGGTGGAGAACACAAGTATCTGTTAACCAAAAAAAGATGAATGGTAGTAAATCATCACATTGGAGCCTGTGGGATGCTTCAGTTTAAATAAACAGTCTAAGCACTTGGAGCCCAATTAGAAACTAAGATAGTCCTACTTGGTTTATCTGGAGGAGGCATGATTTGGGCTGAACTGCACAACAACAGAAACATCTTATCATTCAACCCAGGCCTTGGAGTAACTGTATGGTTTGCTTATGCTGTACGTGCGAAGACTGCAAATGACTTCAGGACACCTTGGTTAATGACTCAGTTATAATTCTTACTCTTCACAGTGAGAGACTAATTGGCTTCAATCAGTTAATTACCGGTAAAATAATTCAATGGTTCGAGTTGCACCCCTTGCCAAACACTATCAGCAATTCCAATGTACAGTATACGCTGCAGTTTCATCACTTAAAGCAACTTCTTGGGCAGAAGGACTGAGGTTCAAACTGAATAGAGTATGCTTCAAGGGCTTGGGGCAGACCCAGGAGAAGGAGAAGAGCGTCTGGGTTCTAGAGAGCGGATGTGGACCGATCCACTAAGACCACATGGAGTCCCGGCACTCCACTTAGACATGCCTAATGAACTCATATCATTTAGGGAATCCAAGCTCTGGAAATGAGTCTAACCAGGTTCCATTTGAAGATCAGAACGTCATATACACCCTCGTTTTCTATGGTCCGTTCGACACACGGTTAACGGAGGTCTACCGTGGAAAGAGGGCGCAACGGGTAGCACGTGAGCGAGAAAAGGTAGGGGAGGGAGGGGGAGAGACAATGCAGATGCCCACCTAAAACGTAGGGCCTGCCAGCGAGGGCGTTGGGACACGTGGTACCCGTCATCCAAGTGGAAAGCTTCACTGGCACAGGGGACGATATAACGAGAGGAGAGGAGAGGAGAGGAGAGGAGAGGAGAGGAGAGGAGAGGAGAGGAGAGGGGGAGAGGAGAGGAGGAGAGGAGAGGGTGGGCAGAGCGCGGTGTGTGTGTTGTCTTATCGGAGCCCTGCAGCGCTGGGCTGTCCTTCTGTCCCGCCGCTATGAGGACGGCGGCGACAGCAGCAGTAGCAGCAGCAGCAGCAGCAGCGAGACTAGTCATTAACATAAACACCCTCCGCCGTCTCCACTTCTTCTCCCCCTCTCCCTTCCCAGCTGTGTGGGTGTCGGCACTAAAGCTCTCCTCTTTATCTACTCCTCCACGTCGTTCTCCCTCTCGGCAGAGAGCGGGGCTCGAAAACCTGCTGAGCTGAGAGGCTGGTGGAGCTGGGACCAATTCCCAAAATCCCAGCCTCTCCGTGCACTGCGGCGTGTAGCTAGGAATAAAGAAAGACACCACTGGAACGCGACGTCTCAGACCCAAGACTTTCACTCTGAGTGTATCACGTGTGACAACCAAGAACAATTGGCCACTATTAGGTCAACCGTTTCTCTCCTTCCGATGTTCAGTTCTTTTAGCAATCCTGTCGAGAGAGGTCAGTGGAGCTTGTTTGAGGTGGGCTGGGCTGGGAGCAGTCACTCTATCTCTATCACTCGCTCAGATGGCTCAGCTTGGGTGTGTGTGTGTGTGTGTGTGTGTGTGTGTGTGTGTGTGTGTGTGTGTGTGTGTGTGTTTGTGTGTGTGTGGTCAGCGAACCCTGTTGTCGTTTGAGCACCGGACATCTGTCCTCTCTGGGCGTGCACGGCACACATACGCGCGCACACACACACGCACACACACACACACTCACACAAGCCATCATGACTCACTCCAACTCATCTCTAATGCATCACAAACAGATGGGCCATTTTTTAAAAATAGACCATTTCCTTCAAACTGTAGCGAGCACAATATTTGCTGAGTGGATGGACATACTAATAATGCCCTGCCACTCTCTCTCTCTTCCTTTATCCGGCCTCAGTGCCCCTCCAGCTCTCTGTCCCCACACTTCCTATGCACTCATTTTGGTCAAACAGCAACAGCTGTGAGGGTTGTTGTGACTCATCACTGGCCATAAGGAGACAGAATATGATGGATTATATTCAAAACAAACTCAGGCTGCTGCTGCTGCTGCTGCAGTAAACATGTGTGACCCTGGGCCAGGCCGAGGTACAACTCGATGGGCTGGGCTCTCCCTGCTAGCCCTCCCCACGTCAGGCAATTAGCAGAGAGAAGAAATGGTGACCTCCAGTTTTACCAACTTCACGCTTTTCCAAACTTCTCTTCAAAACACTTCTCCCCTGGAAGCTCTGCAAAGTAAAAGCAGCTTGGCAGGGATTTGCTTGTGAAGTGCAGAGAACACACACACACACGCACACACGCACACACACACGCTAAACGCGCACGCACGCTAACACAAACACGCAAACACACACACGCTCTGGCGCAGGTCTGACGCTAATCACGCTGGGGGTTTTAGCGCAGCTTAACGCGGTGATCCGCTCGTTCAAACACTTCACTCGGTGCTAGCAGCGGCACAAGCAAGAATTAATACCTAGGGTGTCGCAGGCTAATACTGCCGTGTGTGTGTGCGTGTGAATGTCTGTGTCAGTGTGTGTGTGAGTGTGTGTCTGTGTGTGCAGGGGAGACTGCAGACAGTGCTGTTAGCTCCTCCACTCCAAGCCCCTTCACCCGTCAACCTCACCGACAGGGGGAGGAAGGCGTGCCGTAAACACTGGAGAGCAGCTAGCTGGCATGAGGAGGCCGTGACGGCGACGGCACGCGGCTCAGAGGCACGGCTGCTGGCGCACACACCGACCCGCGTGGGACGCCGCTTCAAACACTCCCACTATCTGCAGATAGGACTCGCACTCCACACCTCTGCAAAGACGGTGTGTGAGTGTGTGTGTGTGTGTGTGTGTGTGGGGGGGGGGGGGGGCCTGGATCCAGTTCCTCTAGCGGGCGCATATCCTTTGAAGGGAGTTCAAGGCTCGCTGTAAGACCAGAGAGAGCACGGCGATCGATGACGTGGACGACACGGCCGGAACTCCACCTGCACGTTCGACTACTTAGCCTGGCTCCCAGCGCTCCCACTGACAGACGACACGGACAGACGACGCGGACAGACGACGCGGACACACGACGCGGACAGACAACATAGACGGACGCACATGGACAGACGACGCGGACAGTCGACGCGAACACACGACATAGACGGACGCACATGGACGGACGACGCGGACAGACGACACAGACAGACGACACAGACAGTCGACACAGACAGTCGACACAGACAGTCGACACAGACAGTCGACACAGACAGTCGACACAGACAGACGACACAGACAGTCGACACAGACAGTCGACACAGACAGACGCACATGACAGAATGAGGGTGCTGCTGATGTGCACAGACAGAACTGTCATCGTCTACTCACTCAGTACTCCAACCCTGGCAAAGAGAATGGTGTGCGGATGGGGGGGGGGGGGTGGATGGTCAAAGAACTGCCAGTCAGAGGGAGAATGGAAGGGAAGAGCGAGCTAGAGCTAGAGTGCAAAAGGGAGAGAGGCCAGTTCTGAGCCAGAGGGATATCGGGATCTTGTCTTGTACAACACAGCCCGCTAAGCGTCCGCCAGGGACCTTGATAAAAGCTGCCGCATCATCACCCACCGTCACAGCAGCTGCTCTGTGTGTGTGTGTGTGTGTGTGTGTGTGTGTGTGTGTGTGCGTGTGCGTGTGCGTGTGACCGCCTCTAGCAAGGTGCAGCGGTCACCAGTTTCATGAGGGCAAAGAACTGACAGGCTAAAACATACACACACTCTCTATCTCTATCTCCTTCTCTTTCCTTCTCTCTCTCCCCTCTATCCCTCCCCCTCTCTCTCTCTCTCTCTCTCTCTCTCTCTCTCTCTCTCTAATGCAGTGACAGCATTAGTCCTTCATATTCAGAGTCAGTGTGCACTATTTTTATCCTACATGTTGCAGTACACTCGAACATAATTACATTATGTAGATCACAGATCTGGGGCAAATGTTGAGATCGCCAGCTTTTAAAAGGTCTTACATGGGCTTTCTCCTTGGTTAACCCTGTCCCTGCCAGTGACCAGTCCCACAAGGGTAGCAGATTGGGGATGTAGCCCCCCTTCAGAGCAGGGCTGTGGGGCCAGGACGACAGGTGCCCTACATGCATTATGGATGGAAGGGCTGTACACTGACAGCTGACAAACCACTCTATCATCCACCGAAACGGATACACAATCTCAGGGGAGGGGGAGGGACAGCGACTCGCGGACGGAGAAAAATAAAGGCAAGAAAATGGGAGGGAGAGCAAAGGCAGGACGGGCGAGGGAGATGGCTGGAGGGACGTGAGTCACAGACTGACTGTAGCCCTGCCCCCCCCACACACACACACACACACACACACACACACACACACACACACACACACACACACACACACACACACACACACACACACACACACACAC
>JAVQJS010118638.1:0-21811 GCA_036024795.1 Galaxias rostratus | reverse complement strand
CCCCCCCCCCCCCCCCCCCCCCTTCATAAAAACGTTACTAAAAGGTGATGTGAAACACAAGCGGTGTGGCATTGTTAAGTAATTATAAGTGCTTTGAAAATAACTTGTTTTTCAACGATAATTGAGCTCATCATGTCAATCACAATACAGCGATCAACGAAGTTTTTTGTCAAACCTATACCCCCTGGATAACAGCACAACATGACTAACTGAAATATTATGAAATTCCGACATCGATGTTTAACAACGCATAATTAACCTAAAGACCGCCTTTTGAGTGAAGCACGTGCTGCACAAATTTCATTTGGATCTTTAAGACCACAATTTACCAATAGGTGGCGCTAGTTCACCAGTGAACATGATCAAAGCATGCTGAGGCCTGTGAAAATGACTAACAACAGTAGATCAAAAACAATTGCATTCTACAATAACAGAGAATGAATTACTGAGCTGTTGGAACATACCATTTCTTCATTCTTTAATTTTGCTGTAACGGTGGACAAAATGATGTTAAAATTTGCCATAACACTGATTCCCTCCCCCTTGTTCCAACCCCAGTCGACTGCCTCCCATCCCCCCAAACCCCTTGAGGAATAAAAGAGGATTATGTCAAAGCAATTCAATTGCATGAGTAGAGGTAATGAACTCTTCATTTGTTCATTTGAACATTGAAGTATTTGTTTTGGCGAGACATTTGTAAAGGTAAATCAAAAAATCTGTTAGGTATTCATGTTCAAGCTATGTCAAACAGAGAGGCGGAAATTACAATTAATCTGTTTCTAAAAGCCTTTTATAATAAAGAATTGTTTGCAGTATTTTATTGCAGTTCCTAAAACGCAAACTGCAACTCTTTCACTTAATTTACTATGGAAGTACTCACTATTTCAGCTGGGATGAGGTAAAAAAAAAAACATTCTTGTTAGTCTACATGGCTGTGCCCCTGACTATTTAGGTCAGTTGTCTCGAGTTCCTTACATGTTACGTTGCTTTCACACAGCTCCTAAATTGCCCAGCAGGCAGGTGCCATTAGAGCAGTTTGTTTGCAAGGTAAGCAGCTATGAGAAGTGACAGCGATAGAATTACTAATGCACTTTGCCTGTCATTTTTATCTGAAAGCCCTGCAGGGTGGACCTCATTAAATGGGTATCCAACCTCTTGCATGTTGTGGGTCCTGTCGACATTTACACATGGTTTGGATGACATAGACAAAGAGATAGAGAGCAGGTTTGCATTCATGTCGTACAATTCATTAAGGTTTCACACTTTAATTTGTGAATTATGTTACAATTATTATAAGGGCCTAATGTGTAGTTGATAAAATATTCAGTCACTCAGAGCAAGCATATATTCACACATAAAAATTGAAGGTGACTAGCATGAGTGTGTGTTCTGGAACTGGATGGTTGAATTACTATCCATTATGCACATGTGAAGTGCTGCATAAGGCAATACAAACCCACTCTAAAGGTCTGACCTGTGGCCACTTGGTTGAATTACAATGATGGGATGATATCCTCCCAGCTCTCTTGCCAACATCTTTATGACAGTGTACCGGAAAGGAAGTTCACAAACCTGAGGGCACGCTATGGTAGGTATGTGAAGGAAGAAAGTGAGACACACATCTTCTATTCAGCGTGATAAATGAGGTTGCCATTTACAGTAATGGAGGCAGGGATCCATTGCTCAGTGACCTCGCTGTGACCTACGTAGGTACTCTACAGGCCAGACACTGGGACAGGCTGCCTGTCAAGAGTGCACTCAGAGAGGAAAAATGAAGGCTGACCATGTGTCCTGCTCTATTGACAGAGTACATGGCAGACTGCTGTTCCACACGGACAGTTGAGTGTCCTGTACACTGCTTTTACTCTGGTACCCATAATAACTTACATACATGAAAGAGTTAACGGAAACCAATTTGAGTTGCATAGTTAGACACAGTTTAAGACAACATACGACATAGCTTTGGTTTCAATGATATGAAAGATATGACTTGATTTGATGGTGAATTTTTAGATGAATATCGCAATTTGACTGCACCATTCCTTATTAGTTTTGCCTAAAAATATGTCAAATTTTCCACCAGGCAAAGCACAAGTGGTGTATGATTATGACAAAACTGCGATGAAAGCTCTGGTTAGCACTGAGCAAATATTGAAAGTCACAGCTAAAGACATCATCACCACTGCAAATAAATGAATTGAATTCCGCTTATAGCTTCCCCCTAACCTAAATGAATATTTGATCCCCAGGGAGCATCCAACACTTAGCAATCTGTGCTGGTTTCCTGGTGGCACTTTCCCATCTCAGCGAGACGCATGCTCTGACTTTGAAGTCTCTGGGCCTGATGATAAATATGCTAATGTGTCTGGAGGTGACTTGACGCAGAAGATAGCACTGTGAGGAAAAAACGCCACCCATGGCTTAATATATGTTGCAAAGGAGGAGAGGTGGCGAGTGGGGGACATCCCACTCACAGATAAGCCTTCATATGGATAAACAATGGGAGTTGCAGAGTGTTTAAATGGTGGTACTGTCTGAAACAACAGGAGACAACGATGGGAAATATTGGGAGTTTGAATCATTTCTGTACAATCCTCTTTTTGTTTAATTGCATGATGGAATTACCAACGCAATATACTATGCAACCGATTAAAAGTACATTCATGTCAGTTTTCATAGCAGAACTTTCCTCAAGACCTGAGGTTGGAGTTCAACTGCTATAGTTTATAGTTGAACTAAATGGTGTTGAGAACACCTTGTTGATGCACACTGTTGTTGCAACTGTTGAGTTCCACGGCATATGCTTGAAATGCCGTATAGTCTTTCAATAATTGTGTGCATAACACAATCTTTTTATATCATCAATGAAGCCACATAACCGTGACAACAGCTCTCAGACGGCTATGAATTATTTAGGAGTGTGAGTGAACTCCCGTTAGAAAATACATGCATATTTCCGTAGCAATAAACTTCCACATCAAGCCAGGGCTTGAAAAGTACATGTGCCAGTTAATGGATTCTGGAATTCATACATTTTTAGCCTCTGGGTTTCTTACTATTCTGAGGGCCTTGCCACTATTTATCCTTTCGTGTTGAGACCTCAGACTCCTAAAAGAGATGCCGAGTGTCTTCAGTGTCTTAGAGAGAACACAAGCTCGCTACCCTCCAGGTGACAACGGCTCAGATGCAAGTGTTAGGAGTCACATCAGGGTTGTCAGAAATCATCTTCGGGCTCGACTTCAGAAATATCCAAAATAAAACAAAATCTCTATCGCATAGGGTGCAATAGCGAGTAAATATGTTTTCCTTGAATATTTCTATATTTGCCTTAAAAAAAAGTACTTTTGCCAAACAAAAAAGTATATCCCTTCTCACAGTAAAAGCGAAGCAGGATCATGCCTTTATACGGGATATGCCTTTCTTACCATGCTTTAAGTTTATGGACAGAGCTCTAGGTGTCACTGCAGACATGACTTGAAGCTCCTTGAGCTGGGTGTGCAGCTCTAGGATGGCTGTTCCAGTCCAGAGCACCACCCGGCCCTGCCCAGCCCCCTTTGTAGGAGACGTCGTAAGTCAGATGTTCAGAATGCATGGGGCATTGTCTGCCTGGATGTTCCATGGGCTGGCAGCAAAAGGTGACATCTGGTGACTAATGTGCTCGGATGTGAATGCTGCTCCCTCAGTTCTCTGGGCAGCAGCTGCTCTGCTAAGGCATAAATGAGACAGGGCGAGAGAGGGAGAGAGAGAGAGAGAGAGAGAGAGAGAGAGAGAGAGAGAGAGAGAGAGAGAGAGACAGCCAAGGAGAGAGAGGGGAGAGGGGGTGGCTTGGTGAAGAATAGGGGGGTTGGGCAACTGGGGTTGGGGAGTGTGCCTGCGCGTGTAATGGTGTGTGCGTGTCTGCGTATGCGTGCAGCAAAGCCAACCGTCTGAAGGGGTGTGTTTCGGGGGGTTGGGCATGTCACAGGAAAATCAATGACTTTCTGTCTGATTTTAGAGGAGGTAAAACATGGCCCCAGATCCCCCCCTTTTCCTCCTTCCCCCTCCCTTCCTCTCTACCTCCCTCCTGTCATGCCACGGCTGACATTCAACAAAGAGACCACACAGACCTCCACCAGGGCCTGCTTTCCTCCACTTTACATTTCCTACAACTAAGCGACTCTTTCTCGTTATGAGCGAGACACTTTCAGTCTGCGGCAGACATTTCCTAACTTCTTGTAATATGGCATGAAGTCTTTAGTTCGCAAAATGATTTGTCCTGGGTTGCTTAACTGTAGTGTATGGTATGTTTACAATAACGGATTGATCCAAGAGATTTGTTTATTTTGATCTAAAAGATCATGCATGGAATGTGACCTTTTCTTGTATTAGATGCCATTTAGCATTTGAAAAATAGCACAGGTCAACATAGCTGCAATGCACAGCTGACATGTGGTGAGACAACAAAATACTATCTCCCTGCTCTTGTCCTTGTCCCTGAATTAACCTTGTGCCCTGATGCAGGGGACCTCCGGGTCACTCAGTGGACATGTAAGACGGTGTCAATGACAGCTGCCGTGGAGTAGGTTACCGGTGCGTTTACTCCCAGACCAGGGCTCATTACCCTCGAGGTCATGGGGAATGTGGTCGTCCTGGGGGCCTCAAGGTCCGGCTCAACCTCTCCACTGTGTGTGCTGGCCTGGGTTACAGCTAACCAAGCCAACCAGGAGCGGAGAGAAAAAATAAAGGTCCCCAACTAACATTCTATTATAACTACTGAATCAGGCCGGTGACCCAAGAGATTGCATGTGAAATACAAGGAAACCGATCTGTAATGGTAGTGGTAAATAACAAACATTGCAGATCATTTTGAACATTGATATTATACAAAAGGAAATAGACAATACCGATAATGAAGAATGTACCAATATATTGGTCAGCAGTGATCAAATGTGGTGTTTGTTTGTACCTGTCAGCAGAGGCTAGAAAAATAATATAGTGTGATGACAAAAGGTTGTTCAACTGTAAAACAGTCTCCCTACAGAGGTATCCATCACCTCGGCTTTAGGGCGTCATTTATGTCCATGTTCAGACAAAGAATATCCTGTTTCACACCGGGATCTCCATACACAACTAGAATTGGAAAACGTCTTTCTTTTTGGTGAGAGGATCACATGCACTCATTGTGGATCAACACCCTCGGACATGTGGTCATTTGTGGCATTCATATGGACATGCTGCTTTCTGGAGGACACTTGAGCCCCACTTAAAAGGCGTCGTGGGCTGCTTTCGATTTGGAGGCGGCCGGCTGCTTTAGATTTGATGAACAAGAAGTGCATATGCATTCCCCCGAAGAATGTTAATGAAACACATTCCTCCTGCTCTGTCGTGGAAACAAGCTTGGGTTTAGAGGGAAGGTGGAGAAAAATGGGGTCCCTCTGAACCCTCGGAGAAGAAAAAAGTTCACAACATGGGGCCGGCCTGGTTGAATTCATTTGAAGAAAAGGAGAGGAGAAAAGTGTGGTGGGTTGACGATGTGTGTTGGGACTTCAGAGTGTTTTGGTTTGTTAGTTGGACAACAAATCCCTTTTTTCTTTTTAACGTCAGCAAGGACCAAACGATTAATTAATAAATGTGTCATATCAATGTGATAAGATTAATCATGTTGACACAAATAAATGCTGGGGGGGGATCAAATACCCGATAAGCCTTTCATGGTCACTATGAGCACCCCAATACATTTTTAGAGCACAACAAAAATGATTCATACAAAAAAGGTTGCTTCCATAAATATTTGTTGGCAGATCAAGTTTGTTTGTCATCAAGGCTGGAATTAAGTACATGATGAAGATGGCAACAGAATGAACCCCCCCCAGCTCAGTCCTTTAATACATTTGAACACAGGCTATTATGTCCTTTCTGGTTCTCCCTGACATTCTCTAGAGGAATGTCCCCCTTCATTTCTATACATTATTCAAAAGCAAAGGCAGGGCTGCACTCAGTATCGGGATTGGCTACGGCGCCTAATGGATGAAATTATAAACATTAACCACTCTGTGTTGATGTTGAGTATAATTAATATGATTTTGCATTACCCAGGAATATTCTAAATGTCGCTCCGTTGGCCTCTACGGGGAACGTTACTACTGAGCTCCGAAATATTGCCATTTAACGAAACCATATGTGACAGTGTTACTTGGCTTACTGTGGCATCAGCACGGGGCTTCTCGTCCAAATGGGATTCTCTCTACACAGGCTTTATCCCAGTAGGAGACATAACAAATTAATTGCTATTGTGATAGCCCAAATATGAGTCATTTCCTTCATGTATGTGAATGGTAGTTCCCTTTAATTAGAACGGAATTAATTATTCGGAATTTGTCAAATAGAAGACTTTATCTTCGGTGGTCATTAAATATTTGTAGTCACGGAATTCAAGTTGTGCCTTGCAGCCAAAGTGTAAGTCACACATGGCTTCCTTTTGTCTCTTAACAGACAAATGGTACTTGAGAGATGTGACAGAGTGCACAGACAGTTCACTGGTGAAACTACTGTTGAAAAGATTTCAAAGAAATTAATTAAATGTCATTGCTTAATCCCACTTCTTTGCTTGCATAGATTACTATTCTGTGTGTGTTATCAAAAGATAGGAAGTCTGACAGATTGTTCGTGCTTTTGAACTGCCTTGAGGACGGCTCCAAGAAAAAATAAAAACATGTTAGTTTCTTCACTTATTCTGTGTGAATTGATACGCGCAAACAGTAAGGGACCTAGTCTTTTAGGTATACACCACGTTGAAATAATGACAAAGGCATTTGCATTAGGTTGCTCTGCAAAAAATTTGCTCATCATTAAGGGGTGTTTATGGAGTATCACAGATACCTATCAATGTAAATGAGACACCAAGCCAATTAATGCATGTTATTGGTTTACATATGCCTGACATCTCTGCAATGTCACACAGAGGTTATTGCTTTTGTTCGATCATATTTGGTACACACTTCCCATCTCATTGATGGATCCTCAGGGGAAGATAAATAGGCAAACCTTTGATGAGTTTGTATTATTACACATCAATCATATAATCATTTACACAGTAAACCCAGATCATAACTGTATTTACCCCTGGGCAATGCAATATTGATCACAAAAGCATTAGTATTCCAAAGTGGAAAGAGCAATTCCCATTTTGTTATACAATATCGGGCATGTGGCACAAAGCGGCTATGCAATTGAAAATCCCTTTTCCATTCAGTGTGTAGAAGGGGGTTTGAGGATGGTAGGATCTCTATTAGCAGCCCAGGATTTTCTCCCATGTGTCATGGTGAGTGTAATTGCAATGTCACACTTCAAGGGCTTTCATTGGGGTGGATGGGTGGTCTACCACAAGAGAGAGGACCTTAGTCAAAATACCAATTAATGAAGGCCAGAGAAATATGACCTGAGCCACTCTAGGACCGTACCTACCAATGAGTGGGCCTGTCGATTGAAATTGTATCCCATCAGGCCTCGGCCATGGGTCAGTGCTCGGTGTCAATGCTGGCAGATTACGGCTCCTTCTTGTACGGTTCTGCTCGTGCCCTTGAGCACACCTCCCGGAGTTCATCCCTTATTTCACATCTGAGAATCCACAGCTTTACAGGGAAAGAACTCGAACCGATGGCTTCTGGCCATTTCGGAGTTACATATGAACCACCTAGTCCAAACGCACACCACTGTTTAAAACCTGACTCACACTTTCCTCTGGTTCTCTCAACTACAACAGCACGGGATTTGTTCAAACGCTCCAAAATAGTCTGACCACTCAAGAAAGTTCCCATTTCCAAAAGAAGAAGGCATTCGACCTGAGGTGTCGCCGCCCACAGGAGTTATGCACCAGTCTGTTGCAGTGTCATCCCGTAGCCCTAGACCCTGGGTGGTTGTGGTGGCTCTGTCAAGGAGCCCCGGAGCAGCGAGGGCTCAGACACTGACCACACACATGTGCCCCGAGGAAGATATAGCCCATCCCTTCTGCTTGCACAATGCCCACCGCTGCCAAAATTAATCACCACAGCGGGGTCCTCTCTCCGACTCCCTGACTGCCTGCCTGCCTCCCCTATGCCTGCCCGTCTTCCCAGCCCAGGCCCCGGCTCCATTTGTGAGATAAGTCGCCATTTGCATGTGCTGCCAAGTGAACGTCAGATATGGAGTCTGCTTTATGTAAATGGGCTGGCATGGCTCTGTGGTGTGGGCAGGCAGCAGCCATGGAGGCCTACTGTGTGGAGCTATTGCCATGCAACAGATCCCTGTAAATAAAGAAACAGAGCTAGGAAAGCAGCCAGAAAAAACTCAGACGTTGTTGGTTGGTTGCTTTTGTCTCTTTGTGTATGGGGTTAGAAAATTTGTCTGTACTACAGGTTTGGGTATGAAATCAGAGGTGTGTTATGTGATACTTTCACAATGATAGAACGATGTGTTCCTGTCTGTGATTAGATAAGTGGCAGATCTGGTAATGTATTTTGTTACGAGCGAACATTTGCGTGCTGGCGTAAGGTGATGATATGAACTGTGGAATGGAATTTGGTGAAAAGAGGATCCAATTGCTCTCCTCCACCCACAGCTGGGTTGCATTTTCACCAGAAATCAGACACTCCGTCAGGTCTCTTACGAGCACTGTAGCACTCCTCGGTTATCAAAACACAGCATGGAATCGACTTAAATCTCTTCCCTGCCTTGGCTTTATGCCACTTTCTGTGAAATACAGTGGTATATATTCAACAGAGGAAAGTGGAAAAAATCGCAGCACAGTCGGGCTTTAGTTTACTTTGAAAGGGATGATGAAAGGTGAGGTAACATTTGGGGTCGGAGATTTTTCCTCTGAGAAGTCAGGACTGAAAACACGTTCAGGGCTGCTGCTGAATCCGAATACGTAGTCCGGCTCTTTTTCCCTTTGGACTTTTGGGAAAGTAGCCTTGCAGTAGTCATTGCAAATGAATAATAGCTCGTTCATTACCATTTAAATATGTGATCTCTAACAATAACTGTTTTACGTAAGTGCCTTATGATACATCTACAGTGTGATCTACGTCCTAAGCAACACTTCTGAAATCCAGTTATCTGCAAAAAACATTTATGATAATCTAATGCATATCACCAATGAGTGAGCTCCCGTATTTGTGTTTTTGAGGAAGATCATCTTCGCATACAGATTATAGTCAGCTTCAAGTGAACTCCCACCGTGTTGATCCCCTCATTATAAAGCAATCGCATGTATTTGCTATATTCTGAACAAATAAGGACTATTCTAATAACAATCAGAATTGTTCCTCACATATCCGGGTCAGAGAGACATTTCACAAGAATGCGCCGTTGGATAATTAAGTCTCATTAAGTTCAATGTCACATGCTGGCGAGGTACAGTCGTTTCCTCCACACTCGCGTACAATAATGAGTGCTCCACACGGCTCTGTGATCTGATAATGTCGGGCGGAAACAGAGAGCTCCTAATGACGGCTTGATGGCAGAAACAAAGAGAAGGGGAGCCGTGATTTCTCTCAGTCTGTATGACCGCACGGAGCAGCAGACACTCTCCTCCTCAGGACTGGAGGAGGTGTGAATATTTCATGACACCACTAGCTGTCCCTTGCCTCACTCCATTGAAGGCTGAGCCAGGGTCAGAGCCCAGTCACTGTACTTAGTCGCATGAATGATGCATCAACACGAGCCGTACCTGTAACAGCACGCCGACAGGCGACCAGATCCCAATCCATCTGAGAGCTGATTGTCAGATTACGAGATGAGAGTGGAGAGCACCGCCGTGATGGAGGCCTGAGTAGTCCGCAAAGCCTGAATATGGAGAGGCTCGGCGGCCATGATTTATTGAGGCCAATGACAGTGTCGCGTGTGGGATAGGACCCCGGTGCTATCTTTACAGCACATCGCTCCCTTTCCCTGGATCCCCTTCTTACCCCCCTCTCTCCCTCTCTCTCTCTCTTTCTCCATCTCGCTCTCTCGCTCTCTCTCCTCTATTTATGGATCACTGCAGCAGATGTGTCAGTTCAGTACCGGACCAAAGCCCATGGGGGGGCCCTTGTGAGTCCTACACCGACATGTGCCAGCGAGCACAGCCTCCGCGGAAGACAGGCAGCCGGTGAGGTAGGCAGACAGGGAGTTGGCCCAGTCACCCAACACGGGTGGCAAACGATTACATACACCCAATGTAAACGTACGTTCAGACACCTATGAAGTGTGCACGCCGCAGCTTGCTTTCCCCTTGGCATGGATTTCTTTGCCTCCAGAAAAGCCCAGCCGTCGGAGACAAATTGCCACGTGGCATTAGCACTACAGTGAAGGATGAAAGTGCACAGAGCAAGGCAAACAAGCATCCCATTACAACCGCCACTTAGCAAGAAACACATCTATTACAGCGAGTGAGCTAGGCTGGAGGTGAGCCTGCACAGCCCTCCTACAAGCTGCTATTGGGGGCAATGAGATTCAGAATGAATTACACAGGGAATTCACAGTAGTATGAATGGGAAAACAAATGCAGGCTCCTGTTCCTTAAATCAAGGGCCATGCTGTGCCTATAATACATTACAGTTGCCCACTGTTTAAAGGGGGGCTGTTTGGCAAAGTGTGTATTTGTCTTTTTTTGTGCTACTGAAACACTGTGCATAATGTTTGTGCAACTGCAATATCGACTGTTAATTTTGTACTAAAGACAAATACATAACATAATTGCCACGGAGACATTGCACACCATTTTAACTGGTGGGCTCAATGTTGTGGTTTGCCTGACACAGACGCGCTTATCCTTTTCTCTTTGCATTCTGGCTGCAAGTGCATCCCCTCTACGCTTCATTTTGCTTCTTGTTTTCTGTTCGTACCAAAAGGTTGGTACCCGCAGCTACTCATTTTGCCGCCGTGAGTGTCATATCAATCCACACAGAAAGATGCACGATTCCCTCTCTTTTAAACCACACTAATTACTCCAGTTCAAAATCCTGCTGTTGTCATGGTAATTGCTGTTCAGGGGGTTTGCAGCGGTTACCGCTCAAATGACAGTGCTGCTGAGAAGGGAGGAAGTGAGGTGATTGCTAAGGAGATAAACAAGCATTTTGCGCATTCATCACATATGCTTGTACTTGTTTCACAGCACACCTCATTGACAGTTTGCCTTGACTTCACATGGTCTGACCATGGTGTATCAGCCTGCATTGATGCCAGAAGATGAAGTTGATGTGGGTGAGCCGGGATAAGTGATCTTTCAGCACGGAACAGAGTGCCAGAGGTCCAGCACTCCACCGTTTATCCAATGCACTTAAATGGATGTGCTAGGTTCAAGGAGAGGTCGGGGAAATATAGGAGACAACATATGTCCAACAATAGGTATAGAGAGAGAAAAGTAGGATCATAAAAAGCCTTTTATGGCTTGGCAAACTGGAATCCCGGTCGAAAAAAAAAGAAAAGGGGCCACATAGTGGAGTGTTTGATCATCATTATATAGAACAACAAGCAGCACCTATGACAGTTTGGCTTGGATGTAATGTTCAGATGAGAGGGCTTTAGCTTTTCCAAGGTCTCCTGGTTCACAGCATCTGTGTGTGTGGATGTTTGTGTGTGAGTGCATAACTCTATGTGTGTGAGAGTGTGTGTGTGTGTGTGTGTCTGTCTGCCTGTCTGTGTCTGTGCGTGTGTCTGTGTGAGTGCGTGTGTGTGTGGGCGAGCGTGCTCCGGCTGTCGCAGTGCCCTTAGGATGTCCTTGCACTGTGTCAAGTGGCCTGCCATACACCTCTGTAGAATGACCTGCTTTTCTGCTGCGGCCCCGTGATTATTTAAAGCTCCTAATTGTGCCTGCTGACGACAGTTCACTAACGTGCCGAGGATTCTCTGATCATGAACTTGATTCAATGTTTTTCTTTGATTGAGTAAAACAACGGCTTTACTGTATCCTGCAAACATTCTTGATGTTGAATAATTAATTGAATCACTGTGATATCTTCTGTGAACTTCAGCACTGGTTTGTGACTTTGGATGACTGAAGGACAAGGAAACGGAACAACAAATCCTGCTTCTAAGTCAACCTTAGAAACCTCATGTTAAAGGGGCAGGTGTCTTTTTCTGTTACTTTGTGTAGTTGAATGTCAGTGGTATTGTTTTCGTTCCAGCTCTTGTAAAAGTAATGTGCAAACAAAAAGTATTTCTTATTTACTACTTGCCTCAATATGATCCATTCATTTCATACAGTTTGAGAGGGCTTGTCAAAAGACTATTGACTTATACTTTAAGGATTTAATATGAACAAAACAGCAGAATTGACTGTAATGAATTAAACTACAGTGATGGTACTGATTTGAAGAACGGTTTGAATTATCAAGTGGACATAATACACACAATAAATTGAAGTTAAACATTACATAACATGCACACATAAATAATTCAATATACATTTTTAATAAAAATCATAATTTAATGTATCTGATGTATTTGCGTTTAGTTTGGGTAAAGTAAGCACACGTCAATGTGGCAATAGCAAACTTGTTGACATATGACGTCTGGCTGTAGATAATGTGTGAGGACATCTTAAGTAAATATACATAATGAAGCTCTTTGTGTTTTGTAACAACAGGGGGAAACGATGATAAATGGTCTCCAAAGGCATTACGTGACAGATATATACATTACATATCCATTTCAGCAGATTGTGATTAAAGATACTTAAAAGCAGACCACACCATATGTTAAAGTGTAATATCATTATCTCCTATGATGACGCTGAGTACCACAACACAGAAAAATATACATAAAATATAGGAAGAAGATTGTGCATTTTCAGCAATTACTATTCAGCAATTGCCTTTGATTGGTTAAAGATAGTGTAAAAAATAACAAATTCATCTTATGTGCTTGACATTTTGATGGTGAACAACATTCGTCACACATTCTGATTGTCTGTTAAAGAAACATTCCTTGTCCCCGTTGCAGGTTTTCCTCGCATAGATCTGAACACATTTCTAGTCAGATTCCTTCCTTGTGGATGTTTCTGACAGCTTGGTAGAGATGGAGGCCAGGGACTCAGAGTCGCGCCAGCTATCTCTCACTCCACGTTTCCAGATTAATTCAAAGTGTCCCACTGTCTGGGAAATGACAACACTGGGGAGACAGCCCGAAGTTACACTTTGATGGGCACAACGGTCTATCTCTGCCTTTAACTTCGGTTGGAAAATGGCGACCCCCTGGTCATTTCGCTAGGCCTTATCAGCGCTGGCCAATGCAGGAAATCGAATGGAGGTACCAGGGAGAAGATTTGTTGACAGGCAAGTGAGCTAATGCCTTGCATGCTGCTTGTATTGTAGCTTTGCACACCATTGTAGAAAAAGAGTAAGGTACATCAATGATAATGTGTTATGGCCACTTTGAAAATTGGAAGCAAGGTGAAGCTAGTAGGCAGAGTAAAAGGGGATATGACACAAATCTTAAGGTGAACATTTAGAATAGTAGGTCACATAAATACCAGCATCATAAATGTGAAAACGGGGACATTTCTTTTACACATACAGGCCAGTAGAAAGGCCTTTCAAACCAAGAAGAGCAGCCACTTCAAATGCTAGTCTGGGTTTACATGGCAACCTTTTAGTGCAATAGCCTAACTATCTGGGACAATCCACTGGGTGCAACCTTTCCCAACAGGAGCTCCTCAGCCCCACCTCACTCCAGAAATCTCTGGCAGAAAATCTATATCCTCTTAAAGAGGAGGAGTCCAATCAGATAATAGATATGAAATCCATCTTGTTTCTGAACTCTGCCCATTGTGTGTGAGCTTGAGTGTGAGGGAGGAGGAGGGGGGGGGGGGTGCAGGGGGTGGAGGGGGGCAAATCAATGAGGAAGCATCTGTTGAACTGAGTACAGTAACCCTCAAATGATGAGACTGATAACGCTTGTGTAGCGTAGGCTCTGACAACACGTTCTCGGCATTCTATGAGGTCATGGACCAGTGTAGAGCAACATACGATTTGATAGCGTTTAACAAAGATTACAGCAATTTGAAGCAGAGCTGAAGCTCAGGGGGAATCTAAGAATTTGCTGTGCCAATCATCAGATCTTTTCTTCTAAATTCCCTGTTTATGTGTCCTTGTTCTGCAAATTTAATCAAATTAAGACTTTGATACATGATAGAGCCTGTCTGTTCAAGCAAACATTAAACAAATCTTCAAGAGACAACATTCTTTAATCTCAAATGCCAAAGATATTTGAGAGCCCAACACATTTCCTATTAGTTAAAAGGAAGTTTACCTAATCTTATTAAAAAGCAGAAGAGATGTTTCATCATCTTGTGTCTAAGGACCTTTTGAATTACACGCAACACGCTGAATAAAATTTGATTTATTTATGCACGACCTGTAAGTGGGTGTTACACGTTGTCTATGGAGCAATGCAGACAAGCACTCCAGAGCGCTCCTGGTTTCCCTTTCGACATGTCAGGTGCCGTGTTGTGCAGCCTGTTGCTGGGCAACCCCTGCCAAACAGACTGTTTGACGAGGAAAGCTGTGAAGCAGCACTAGAAGATGGTGGTGTGGAGGTCTGTGTGTCTGTTTGTGTCTGCAAACAGGGACTACTGCTGCCCTCCATGGGGCTTGACAAGCTGTTGCACCTCACCCCGTTTTCACTTCCAACTTAGTTTGAGGAGAGAAAGGAAAAAATGCTTCTATTTTATCCAGTCATGCTTTTGCTGTGCAATTATGTTGCTACTGATCAGTCAAATGATAACATAATGGCACATGAGGTTATTGTAATGATGGATATTGTATTTTGGTCACTCGGTACATTTGAGCTCCTGCGAGCGGTTTTGTTGATCTAAACCCTGAGCAGACATAGCAGCAATACCTTTTAAAGGCAAGCAAGGCCAGATGAGCATATTGAGGGAATCAACTTAACTCCTTTGATGATAAAATATCCCAGGGGATTCATTCTGACCTTAATACACATGTGACATTTACCCATTGAGGAGCTGAAACCCATCCTTAAAGATAAGGAGAGTAGCTTATTTAAATGTCACACTGTTTGACAGAATGCGTTACCTCTGATATTGTAGAGGAGTTGCAGGGCTGATGCCGTAAATTTAAGTCATTTAATGGAAAAACTGTAATGAGGCCCTGTTAATACTTTTATATTGTGATACTAGCGTGTGTTGGATACACTGGGATTGGGACAAGTGTCACGTTATTTTTTCACTGTAATTGACTTTCCATACTGCACTGAGTTGTGGGAGTATATTACGGCTGGAACATGCCTAGTTAACCTCAGTTAATTCCTGAAAGGAAAACACAAAAGCCTTAATGAAAGCCTTTGCTTTGAGAGAACGAAAGGCATGGCAAGGTGTGGATTGTTAGAATAAAGAGTACATTATTTGGAACCCCTACTGGGAACTCAATCAACTAGACAGACATTGTTTTAAGCATAAATCACATGCCACATACCATTTGCAATCCACAAAGATAAAACTCAATAATATGTAGTTGTTTCATAAAGTGAATAAGAAATGAGCGGAACCCATGGGGATTAATGTCTAAAAAAAGCTTGATTTATCCTTTTCCTTGACTCTGAAACAATTCAAAATTGCAGAGCATGACAATGTGGTGACATATTAATAATGATGACAGTTAGGTTTCTGCCTTTTCGCACGATTAAAATGTGCATGACGCATATCCACAGTGGATACTCGTAGAGAATACTATATTCAATCAATTTCTGCCCTCACTCACATGTCAATGTTACCCTGATTCAGGTTGTACCGGTGACATTATTCCTATACTCAGTAAACAGTTGTGGGGGAAAAAACAAACACGATGTGATCTCGTTGCCGGTCCTCTCTCTCTTTCTGTGTACTCTCGCAGTCTTCCCCTTTTCATTCCCCATGGCCTAAGGGAACAGTTGGCTTTCTGAATGCTCTTCTCCCTTTGTGAGCACACATTGATTGCCTCACCACTCGCCAAAGCAGAGCAGCATGGGGTTCAGGCAGCCTGTTTTTGCTGGTATTGCTCACCCTCGCTTGTTGAGATGAAAAAGGAGGGAAAAAACAAGGGAAGGAAATAATCGAGGGACTCACACACTACACTTGCAGAAGCTGTCCCATGGTGGACTCCATACATCTTCTCTACTCAATATCTTTTTCTGTGTGTGTGTGTGTGTGTGTGTGTGTGTGTGTGTGTGTGTGTGTGTGTGTGGGTGTACCTCTTTCCCTCCCCCTTTGCCCATTCCTTCTTTTTCTCGCCTTGCTCTAATGAGAATCAATGGTGCTTTAATTGATTTCCCTCATGTCTTCTTGTCAAATGGTTCACCACAGCACTGCTCTTCTCTGCAGTTTGCTGATCCCACTCTGCCTCACTGGTGCCCCACTGACTGTCTTTATTCTTCACAATACAGTGCAGCAGTTTGCACCACCTCAGTCTACCATGACGTCACCAGGTGACAACGAGAGTGAGGGATAGACCAAAATACTGTACTAAGAGTGTCACAGAAACAAATTGGGTTGAGAAAGAGAAAATTACTTATCCTTTTCTTTTGAATGGTAACATGATACCTCATGAAAGGTTCCTAAGCATGAAAGCACAAACGTACACAGTTGATGGTCATCCAGGAAGATCCCATCACTGTCACGACTTAATTAGTTATCTGAAACATCATGTTGATAAAATGCAGGGAAATAGGTTAAGGATGTCATGCTGTAACATTTAGAAAATGGCCACTGAGGAACTTTGCATTCGACACCTCTCTCTCTCTCTCTCTCTCTCTCTCTCTCTCTCTCTCTCTCTCTCTCTCTCTCTCTCGCTCTCTCGCTCTCTCTCTCTCGCCCCTCGCTCCTTTTGGGACCCTTGCACCTACTGCCCTGCACAGACACCATCCACACCAGCAGTAAGTGTGCGCAGTGAACGTTTGGACTGGAAAGCAGCCAGTGGTTGGTTGTGGAGGATGTGGGCTGGTCTCTGGAGCTTGTGGTTGTTCATTCATAAACCAGGTGGGAACTGTACATGAAAACTCACATTGTACTTGAATACTGCAATTGAAGTAGAATTAAAGGATAGAAGTTAGGACTACTACTTTATAACACTTTTTTTTACTGAATTAATAATTGGTCTATGGATTTAAAATAAGAATTTATGTTTTATGATGGGTGGCAATTATTTTTGTACTGAAATGTTTAGTTTGTACTGAAAGTTATTTAGTAAAAAAAAAAAACGTAAATATAAGCACTACTGGCACTGGACAGCTTACATTTCCACTAAGGTTCCATTCCATGCATCTGTTTTTGACATCAAACATTGTGTATATGTAATCAGGAGGAGCTGAAGTTGCTACCCTACACAGTCCATCCATCTTCATGGCAGCCATCTGGCCATAGGATTTTGTGTTAAGAAGAGGGGGATGCCATGTAAATGTAAACTGATGATAACAGAGGAGCATTGGTGAGCCCCTGCCTATGAGTGACCAACTGTCTTGTTCTTTAATTAACTTGTAGTAAAAAGTGTAACAGTACAAAATAGAAATCTTTAAATGCAATACATTTTCTATACTTAAGACATCTTTGTATGCAGTGGTAGTTATATATTTTTACATAAATGTCAAATATTGATGAAAAGTATAATTTTTCTTTCTTTCTTTATTTTAAATGTATATGTTTGTGTAATTGTGTTACTTTAAATAAATAAATTAAACAGTGTGTGTCTATTATGTCCATGTAAATTGTCAAAATAAGCAAATTAAAGATTATTTTATTTGTCTGGGACAAACTATAATCAATGCCGCCTGTCACTTTTTTTAGAAGGACAAATTGTGTCTATTGTTCCAGCCAAACCCCCCCGCCCCAGTTGTGCAGCTGGGGTAGATGCCCAGACAAGGGGTTGGAGGGGTACACTAAGGCCAAAAGGTGCTGTTCTGGAGTTCAGTCTAATCAAGAGAGCCATTAATCATCATGTCGAAAAGTGCAGAACAAATAATATCAATTTCCATACACAAAATGACAGTTTTTGCCAGGACCAACTAAACATGTTTTAACTCTTAAATTACTTATAATGGCTTTGCTGACTTTAATTACTCGAGACGAACATCACCAACTCCCAACCTGTTCATAGTGGTAGAAGTGGGCAAGACCCAGTGTAAAGTTGAGTCTAGATGCTGCTTGGCACAGTCATAGTTCCTTGACGTCACTACTCAGCCAAGCCTGCTGCTGATGCCGCCGCCGCTACTCTCAAACATGTCTTTGTTATTCAGAGCTTTCCAACGGAGCCCGGATAACCGCAAAACATGGAAAATGGCATCAATCTCAGACACATTAAAAAAAGCTAACGCGTCACCAATTTTGGACGACAATAATGGTCATCCAAATATACAAACTTAATTCACGTTTTCAAATTAAAATAACTTCTGTAAAATATATTGAATATTTGGACGTTTTTTCTGTGGTAATTATTAATTTGATATTGTATTACTTTTGTGATAAGCTTAGGATTTAATGATTCACACACATTTTATTATCAGATGATTAAACCAAATCACACAGCTTTTTTGTTATTTTTGCGTTTCAACGGGCTATTTACTGTCTCTGTAATTATACAAGGCGCGCCACATGAAAAACGATCAGATATTCGAGGGCAACACTCAATCCAGTCCCGTGTACTCTAATGAGCTGTTCACTATAAATCCACCACACATTTTGATGGTAACCAACAAGCATGGCCCTTTGGTAATAGAATAGCCAATGTAATTTGACACTTCAACTTACTGTGCTCTCTCCTTGTTGATTCAGTTAGTCACTCACTGACGTTGAGCCGATTCTTAGTGGTCGTGACGAGAGAGGAAGATTTTTAAAACGCAAGACCTGAAATTATTGAGGACTTCACACCAGCTTTTAATCTGGTAAGTAAACTTACGTGATTGTTCTTGTGTCGCGTTACCCTCCGCTTTTTAAGGTTTTGTTTCCACTTGGTTGAGATTGTTTCTCAACAATAGAGTGACCACTTGAAAAAGCATTAGGGAGCATGTCGTATGACACAGCTTCAGATCATCATTTTCTCCCCCTATGTGTTTGGGGCACATTTTCAGGTCTTTGGCAGGTTGTGCATTTCGCTAGGAACAGATGCCGCGTTGATCTTTACGCATCGGGTCTGAAATGTAGCACAAGCTAGGCTATAGCTTTTGGGTGTAGGATGAAACAAGACGCGATTAGTGTGAAAGGTGCAAGGTTTAGAGGTGGGTCGTGATCACTAATTGATAGCGTTATTTTACCAATACTTGTGAAATACCTGATTTGATTCTATGGTATTACACAGGAATGTGTCTTTGTTGTCATTTGGCATTCCATTGATTAAATAGGCTTTTACTGTAGCCTGAACTAGTAGTAACAGTCGCTGTGATTGAAAATTCGTGTGTGCATATTCACTAGTGACATTTATGTATTCCAACTATTTCGAGCTCCATGCATGAATTAATTTAACATAATATATTGTTTATTACAATAACTTACACAATAAAATCTTATCATGACTTTATATTTTATTATTTTTTTTATATGGGTTTAACAAGTTGACTCCCAAAATTCCTGGTGTCTGGATATGTATCCAGTTGGGACACGGGCCCCTCATATAGAACCAGGTTCCCTTTCATTGCTGTACATCTGTCCAGGAAGCAAAAGAACAGCCAAGTGGAAAAAAAATAAGCTAGACCAGGCTCCCTGTTCTCTTACCATTGTCAATGAGAAAGAGACTGGGAGGGTGAAAGGGAGAGAGAGGCACTCTAAGAAAGTCAGATCAATGCTTTTTGTTATGTAGTGTTAATAATACATTTTAAAAGTATAAGTCTAAAAACACTCATTAGGTACAAGCAAGGTACACAAAAAAACTAGTGTGTATATTTGTGATGGAGCAGCATCAGAGAGAAAGCAGTTTTGTCCATATCAAGGATTGTTTTTGCTCAAACCACGTGTGCAGTTGAAACAAACTATTAAGTCTTCACCTCCTAGCTAGCCTATTAAGTATCATTGGCTAGTTGGTCAACCTTTAACAACAAATGTTTGGTCGTGCATGGCATTTGGTACACTTTCGTCATGTTAGTGAAACTGGTTCTTTTTGCCCCCCAAGCCCCGCAGCTCCAAAAAATTCAATTATAGCCAATTAGAATATTAGCAAATTGTGTAAATATTTTTCATGGCATTATATAGATATACAGAGTGTAGGGAGGATGAATACAACCCTCGTTTTAGAAAGTTAAACCTAATCAGTTAGTTGATTAGAATCTGGATTCACAATAGTGTCCCGACAGCTTCTTTTCTTCCACTGTCCCTCCCTTGCTCTGGCTTATCCCACCTCTTTCGGGCCCCAGGTTGAGCTCCCAAATTACCATGGGCCTGAGCCCACCAAGCTGACCTTCCTCTATTCAAGACGAGGATGTTGAAACACCAGTAGTCAAACAAAAGACACATTGAAACGGAGATCTGCAGCCCAGCACGTGCGTCTGGGTGCTGAAATAAAGTATTTATTAACTCTGCTGCTAACCACTCACCGATGAAAGGCGTTGGTATAGCAAAGAGGAATACAACTTTAACAGGAATGTGACGTTAGCCAGACTTCTCATTCTCATAGTAGTAAATGCTTTAAACTATAGTTCTCAACGGGATTATATATCGTGTTTGCATATGAAGCAAAGTGGAAAGCAGCTTTGTTGGTTTCGTTTATCAAACTATGGACCAGTGGGGAAAGTAAGTTAACACCCAGACCCTATGAATCACAGGGTGTTGAGGTGCGCATGTGGACTGACAACCGACAACGGCAGTACGGTGTCTATGAACGAGCCGGAGAGCTGCTCTTGCCTCTCCACTCATACGGGGAGGTAAGAGCATGGGCGGAAGCTGGAAATGGCTGTGCCACATGGGAAATTATTCAAAACTGAGATCAGAGAGGACACACAAGAGGCCTCATTACTTCAACACTCTAGCCTGTAGCACTACTAGGCTTTGTGGAGACCGGGAGCCGTGTTTCTTGGCTGGACACCGTCTCACACCCAACGTATTGTTACTGTGTTATTATTCGGCTGCCTTCAAGAAATGTTCTTCTTTGGATTATTTACTGCCCCTGCATCCCTATGGACGATTGACCTGAAGCTAGATGAGACCAAAACCCAAAGTAGCTGTTTCTTACTGAAACTGTCTCATTGTGTGCACCTCTCTCTAAAGATGTATTTATACATCTTAGTATCCTAGACATTTATTAATCCACTGTGTTATTAAGTGGTGGGTAGACTCAGTCTTAAAAGGGTTGTAATGTCGACGCTGTCTTTGATTTGACTTTGATATTCCCTCTGTGCCCTTTGGCCTAGGCAATGAGCCAAAAGGATCCTAATGCCTAAAAGACCAACATCCAGACAAGTGCCAGAGCCCGTGTGTGTGTGGGGGGGGGGGGGGTGTGGGTATGGGGGTGGGTGGGGGGGATAGACTTTGCAGGTTACGGACCAGGTTCTTTTGTTGATTTTGCCCATAAGAGTTAACTCGTAGGATAAATCACTGTATTGGTATGATGGTATTCTGTGAGTAAGAAGAACGCATGACGGAACTAGCAAATTAAAAAAAGGAGAACAAAGCTACTGGTCATTAGCTAATACCTAATGTTCCAATGGACATTAGTAATGGAACAAAATATTTTATTGACAGATGGTTAATTCTGGTAATGCTCAATGTTACAGCTTCATAACTGAATCCCCGGGTGTTCTTTCCCCGGGTGGTCTTCAACACCATATTACTCTAGCATGTGTAGTTAGTCTAGATAGGGTCACAATTCCACATTCCCCATGAGTGTGTTTGCGAGATTTG